>RJWH01004246.1:0-115336 GCA_004363575.1 Solenodon paradoxus | reverse complement strand
TTGTCTGTGTCCTGGTTCAGTTTTTGGAGTTTCTAGAATTGTGGAAACATATCCATTTCTTCATGATTAACAAATTCTTTAGCATATAAGTGTTCATAATGATTTCTTGTGATCTGTTGTATTTCTGTGATGTCAGAAGTAATCTCACCTCTTTCATTTCTGATTTTTGTTATTAGGATTTTCTCTCTTCTTCTATGTGAGTCTAACTAGGAGTCTATTGATTTTGTTTATTTTTCAAAGAACCAGCTCTAGGAGTCATTGACCATTTTAATGGTCTTTTTGTTTTTAATTACATTTATTTTTGCTCTCATTTTTATTATGTCCTTCCTTCTGCTAGCTTCTGGCATTGATTGTTCTTCCCTTTCTACTTTCCTCAGTTGTGAGGTAAGGGATATAATTTGAGCTCTTTCATGGTTTTTGGTGTGTGCTCCTATGGCTATAAACTTTCCTCTCAGAATCACTTTTGCTGCATGCTTTATTTTCTGGTAGCTTGTCTCCAGACTTTCATTTGTTTCTAGGTAACTCTTAATTTCATCCATGTTCCAGGGGATGTTCAGAACATGTTGTTCAATCTCCACATCTTTGTGGTTTTTTCCAGTTCACTTGTTTTGATTCATTTCTAATTTCAGAGAGGATGTTTTCTATAATTTCATCTTAGTAAATTTACTGTGACTTGTTTTGTGTCCTAGACTATGGTCTATCCTTGAGAATGTTCCATATACACTGAAAAGAATATGTACTCATTTTTTTGGGGGTTGAACAGCCTATGTATGTCTTTTAGATCCTTGCAATCTATTGTTTCAGTTAGGGTTCTTATTTCTTCATTGATTTCTTCCTGGATGATCCTATCTGTTGGAGTAAGTGGAGTGCTGAAGTCCCCTAATATTATTGTGTTACTGTTAATATCCACCTTTAGTTCTGTTAGTATTTGTTTTATGTATTTAGGTGGTCCTGAACTGGGTACATATATGTTAGTGGTGCTTATTTCTTCTTAATGGATTATTCCCTTGACCATAATGTAGTGTGCATCCGAGCTGCATGATATGCATTTTAGTTGTAAATTTGTTTTGTCTGATATTAGTACTACAGCTCCTGATTTCCTTTCATCTATGTTGCTTCAATATATTTTTCTATAGCCAGTGACTTTCAACCTATGTTTGTCTTTGGGTCTGATACGTATTTCTCGTAGGGATAATATTGATCAATTCTGTTCTTAGATCCATTAAGCTGTCTTTGGATTCGTGAGTTCAATCCAGTCACATTTAGGATGATAATTGAAATATAGGAATTTATACTGTCATTTGAGCCTCTGTTCTCTTGCTTTTCTTTACCTTCATTTCAGTTTAAGTTTATTTTTGTTTTCGATGGCTATCAGTGTCTATTTTGACCATCTTGTCTGCTTCCTGACTATGATGTATCTCAGAAGGCCTATTTATATATATAGAATTTTTGGTATTTTCTCTGCCCTTGAACATACATCATTACATTTTTGTAACCGTGTGGTAAAATTCTCTGTTATGACTTATTTAAATTAGTTTTCTCTCTTTTCTCCCTTTCCTCTTCTCCTGAGGCACCTTACTATCCTTATGTTTGTTCTTCTCATGTTGTCTGATATTTCTCATATGGTTTCTTCATTTTTCCTCAGTCTTCCATGAAGGTCACCTCTGCCTTGTCTTCTGAATCTGATATTAATTCCTCTACATGATTGAGTCTGTTTATGAAGCTTTCCATGTTTATCTGCAATTCCTTGTTAGTATCTTTCATCTCTTGCATTTCTGTTAGGACCTTCCTCATGGCCACAATATCTTTGGTGAAGAAATCCCTTTGATCACATCTTTTCTAAGATATTCCAATTACCTTTGGGTATTTCCGTGTGCTCCTGAATTTGAGTTCAGAATCTCAGTGAGCCCTGGTTTCAGCCCTGATGGTTGGGTCTGTGGGTCTACAGATATCAGTCCTAGCTTATGTTGGTTCTGGGCTGAGGCCTGGTGAATAGGCATTTGTTCTGGGTCAGTGAAGTCCTGTTAGGTGATCCATGGCACTTGTGGCCTATGTACTTGCTTAGCATAGTGAACCTGGGCAGATGCAGCTCCAGGTCTATTCTGGGTGGGTCTGGTAATCTGGGATTTTGGAGGAGCAGAAACCTGCACTTGCTGGTTTCTTGCTAGTACAGCAAAACTGGGTAGGTGCAGCTCAGGGACTCTTCCAGGTAGATCCCAAAATTTACAATTATCTCCCATATATATCTAGAATAAATTAACTGCAAATGTGTAACAAAAGTAATGTTATGACACAAAAGTCCAACCTAACAGTACATATAGTCTTCTGTCTTTATTTCCATAGAATTTTGCTTTTCAGAAATGTTTAAGCTTTTAAATACTTTGTAACTCAATTTAAATGCACTAAATATTATTGATTTTATAAGTATTTCTAATTTTTATTCCTTCATGATAAAAATAATTGGCATATTTAAAATAATGAACTCTAGAAAATCTCAGATTTGAAAATTTTAGCAAATGGCAACAAATAAAAACAAAGCTTTCCAATATAAAGACACAAAATTTATCTCTAAAAGTGAGAAAAAAATAACATGTTAAATGAGAGTTCAAGTGATTTATGTTAATTTAGTAATTTTACAATTGTGCTTTGGAATATCTCAAACTCTAGAAATATTATTTGAATATATTTACTTTAAATGTACTTATTGACAGTCTGTGCCTTCTTTATATTTAATGTCCATCATGATATTTAACAGATTGACATTTATTGAAATATTCAAAATAATCTCAAATAAGTTAAATTAATTTTATGAGTTTTTGTCTTATGAAAATATTTATTGAAGAAATAAACTCTGATTTGAGGCAATAGGCAGTTAACTGAAAATATCCTTTGTTATTAGAGTTTATTTTGAGCTTATGTTGGATTTCAGCATTATAGAGTATTTTCATAATGGAAAAGTATGTACAGAATGTTCAATAGATTTGTTAACAATTTGAAATCTGTCAACTATAAAATGTGATTTTTTTGAAAATTGTAGGGAAATTTATAAAAAAAAATCAGTAGTGAGACCATATTGAAAATACCACATTATACAGAAATGTCTATTTGTTTAGCTTTAGAAACATATTAGAAATAGACACAACAAAGAATGATTAGTATGTGACTATATTCCAATTCTTGTATTTTGGTTTTTCATAAAATTAATAATAAGACTAAAATTTTGTGGATTTTAGATACAATATTACTTTAAATTATTTTTTGAATATATTTTATACAGTTCAGCCAATATAGCAGAACTCATGAACAGCTGACACAAATATTTTATAATGTTACACCTAGAATTATTCTTAGTAACTGCATTTGCTGTAAAAATGTTTCCTTATTTGCATATGATTGCCCATGTTGTATTTTCTTGCATTTTTTTTTACTACCTTCAGACAAGATTTAGTCAAACTATACCACTGCTTTGCTTTCAAGTCCATTCCACTGGTTTCAATTTCCTTCTTATTGTTGACTGAGTATTCTAACTCATTAAGTATCTGTTAGTGATAACTTTTCCACTATTTGAAAAAATGTAGCATACATACTCTTGACTGATATTTAAACTTGGTATAGGATTTTTAGGTGACATGTATTTTTTCCTAGAAATGTTAAGATGCAGTTCTATTATCTTTGTGTTTCTATCATTGCTATTGAAAACTGTCAGTCTAATTGTTCCTTTTTAAATAACTCATCTTTACCTTATGGCTGCTTTCAAACTTTGTCTTTTGAGAAGAGCAACTTAACTTTTAGCTAAATGTGAGTTTCTTCTTATTCATTTCCCTGGGAATAAGTGGCCTATTTCAATCTAATAAAACATATCTTTACTAAATTCTGAATGATCTCAGGCATTTTTCAAATATACCTCTATGACATTCCCTCTATAGTCCCTATCAAACTCAATTCACTACAGTCTCAGAATTTTCCCTCTTTCTGCACATTTACTGAAATGACTAAAACTAGTAAATCCTCACTTTCCAAATGCCTTTTGAAAGTAGGGTTTGCCAAGTGGCAATTTTAACCAATAAGATGGTAAATGGAGATGTGTTCCTGACATTTCCAGGGAAACACTTTCTTCCATGATGAAAAGGGTGACTCAGCTACTGTTTCTCCTTTTCCCTTTCTTCTTACCACAAATTAAAATCCAATGAGAGGAACTTTAGTAGTTTTCATTTGAACCATTATTAACAAAAGGCCAAGATGGTATTGGAGCTGGCATTTGGGACATGCCTGAGACACAAATCTACTGCTTATCTACTGCCTATTGTTATGTGCCTCTGTATAACTTTCTAACTATGTAATAATATAATCCCAGATTTGTTAAACAGAGGCCATGGGAAAAAAATTAGGTCATAATACTTGAAAACATCCAGGATGAAAGAAGCACAGAAATGAAACAAGGAAAGATGCCAAGCAAGGGGATGTAATTAATTACAACTCTTGAATACTTGTTCATCATGAGGCTCAGCGTGATTACACAGGTTCTCAATACATGTACTCATAAGGCACTGAGATTAAAACATTGAAAGGAGGAACTGTACATCAGAATAATTACTGGGGAGAGAATAGAAGGCTTCCTGCTTTCCAGATGATCTCAAAGTAGTGAATACATGATAGAGATAAACTGATAGGGATCTATTGCACTTCCACATCGTGTTGTCCAGTCCTCTGATAGCCATTTATTAAGTCATGTCCCGTACTCTGTGTATAATGCTGCATCCAAGTCTAAAAAAAGGAGAGATGATCCTAAAAGTTGGAGTAGGAACTAAGAGAGGAAAGTGATTATCTGGAGACATCTAAGCAACAGAACTTTTCTATTTAAAAACTCTAAAACCTGTTCTGAGATTTCTCATTTTTTAAAAATTTTCTATCATAGGGCTTATTATTAGCTATACAATGGAGATATACTTATTTATCTCTTGTCTTTAAAACTCTCTTAATTTAGTGGTTTATAATATATGAATGGATTGTAGCCATAATGCTTTGTTTTACACTCTCGAATGTTAATATCTGTTTGAGCCAGTTTATTCTTTTGGTGATTTTGACAGCTTAGACTTATACCTATTGTATTTTTCCCATGTGAGAGTGATTTTACCTATATTATAATGGTTAAAAGCAATAATTTTAAAGTCAGATTGCCTCCTATTTAATTCTAGCTCTGCTGCTTGCTACTTGTATGACCATGTAAAATATTTAAACTACTTTAAGATTATTTTTTCTCCTCTGCTGATTGTTGCTACTAATTATATCTATTTCCTATAGTCAAACTAAGAAATATATGTGTAGTGAATTTTCATGATGCCTAAATCCCCTAAGCCCGAGGTGGTATTATGTCCTCAGAGTCTAACCAGAATGATGGAAAACACTCAAAACATTTAGAATAGAAGAACTTAATATAGAGAACTTGTAATGACAAAGCCAAGAAAATAACAAGAAACTGTGACAAGACAATCTACCAATGAAAATGTTGCTACTATCTCTAGATATCAGGCCCAAGGGACTAAGGCAGTGTTATGAGAATGCAGGAGGCAGAATCACATGACTGGAAGCTGCCATTTTGAAGGAGATGCAGCCTTCGCTGCCTCATGGTCAGGATGCCATGAGGCCTGAAGCCAAGGCAACAAATAATCTGCTTTCACTCCTTTTACACCTTCCCATCACCTGTTTATGGAGTCTAATATGAAACCAATTGATAAAGGGACCCTGGAAAATGCATTTTATAGAATCGTATAACCAATTTTATAGAGCCAAAGGAAGCAGAACAGGAAATGGATCTGAAGGCAAACAGACACAGCTTCTTGTCCAACTTATTTACCATGATTAGAATTATCATTCAGCTTCTCTCACCACTGTTTTTCAATGTAACTCAATGGATTTTTTCTTATTTTTCGAATTACTTGCAAATTACTCTCAACACTGTTGTGTTTTAGAGCAGAAGCTATACTTATTAATCTTCATATAATTAACGTTGCAAAATGTTTTATGATGGAAAGTGTTCAAATATTCAAGGAATAAGTGAGATTGATTCTGTAAACCAATATTAGAACTTTACAGTCTAACTCTGACAAGTTTACTGATTTAACAGTGATTTCACTTTATGCTTCCTTGTTAGAATGTCACAGTTTTTATGTAAAGCAAAGGTGTGTTCTTTTCTATTAGCAGCTTTCTATAATGGAAATCATGTGATTAGGGTTTATTGTCAAAGAGTTTCTAACGTTTTTCTTTATTCTCTATTGTTATAGATGAGTGATTCATTGTATCTAGACATTGTGCTCTGTTTTCAGAAACCAACTAGTTTTGGCATCAGTGATTCAAAATTTCTTAATCTTTGAAATATTATCTGTGAACCTAAATTACATCTATTTAACAAACAGGAAGCTTTAAGAGTACTTTTGCTCAAAATATCCAATTAATGAAATTTCATGTTGCTTTTATGTAAGATTACCTTATTTTTCTACTCAGGAATCTTCTTCTTGAGAAGTTCCTCTAACTAATATATATTTTAAGTGCAATGCCATTTGTATATAGGACATCAACTATAAATTCTTTATTTTCCTGCTGTAAATATGTCAGAACTAGAAAAAAAAGATTTTTTTATGATTTTAATCTACTCTTTCTAAAATTTCTTAGCTCTTCACAGTGAATGCTTCTGTGTGCTTAAAAAAGTTTTTAAGATTAAAATCTCTATAATATTGTTTTCATCAACCGTACAAGTTTCCTGTAGCATTTGTCACCCTTTATCTTAACTCATTCCAATGTTCAGAACTGTGAAACTCTTCTATTATGCACAAGATACAGAATTCCAAGGATAAGAAGTAGGCATAAGTATCATCTTCAATAACTCATCTTAAATTGAACTTAGTAGATTTGATATTTTGTTAGAAGAGTTATAACATCTATACATGCATTTATTATAAAAGAATCTCCCTCTAAAGTACTCTTTAATCCTCATGTGATATCTGTGTCTGTCTTTCCACTGAGGTATTTATAGAACCTGCTATGTTTTCAATATTTCCTGAAATTTTGTCCCCTATTTCAAACATTACTGGTAATTAGTGTTTTATAGTCCAATATATTTCATCATCCCTTTATCAATTTAATTATAGTATCTATATTCATACAGTAAGGAATCTGAAAATTGACTAACCCCAAAGCAGGGCTGAGTTGGGTTTGGGATTGTAGCTAGTAAATTCATGAAGAAAGGAATTGAAACCAAATTAAAGGACAAAGAAAGGTCATGGATATGAACTAAATTTGGAATGTATCTTCCCCCACCCCCAAAAATGACAGTGACAAAACAATACTATGAGATTTAATATAGGAAGCAAAATAATATGCATGGTTTAAAATCAAGACATGATCAAAAATCAGAACATGACTATTAGAAAAGAATTTAAGAGATAGTGAATTTGGGATATTTTTCAGCCTTCTTAAATATGGTTAAATTTTTCCTGAGTCATTTATGGATGAGTACAAATCTGCAGAATAATGATATAGTGGATATCTAATGGACACAATGAAGGTTTTATTAAATTGCATAAATTTGGAATATATCCTCTGCAGATCCTAAAAACAGGAAAATCTGGATCCAGTTTAATCTATTGCTAGTCAAGAAGACTCAATCTAAATTCTCTTTAAGGAACGAATTGTTTTTTTTTTAATTTTTATCTTTGTGACTTGTGTGCTCTAAAGCACTGTATAAATATAAAGTGCAATAGAAATATGTGAGCATAGATATACCTACAGGGAATTATGCTTAGTGAGATAAGCCAGAAGGAGAAAAACAGACATAGTATGCTATCACTCATATATGACTTGTAGGGAAACCAAGCAAACAAGTTAACTAAATCAAAATTTAAACTACACGTTTTATTAAGTTTTAGTCAATGAAAACAAATGTGTGCTTGCAGGAAGAAAAAGAGAGAGTGTGGAAAGAAAAACTGTGTAAAATGGATCTATTATATAATGAATTAAGAACTGAAATGGTGGTGAACAGATGGTGGTGAACCATCTGTATTGTATACAGATGTGTATTTACTATGATACAGACCTTAAACCTATGTGTTTTGATGCAATGTTTCTTTGGTAAGATTAATTTAAATATATTCACAATACATTATAAATGCACACACATGTGTCTACACACATATACATACACATATGTGTATATATACGTGTGTGTGTATATATATATCATACTTCCTCTATCTGGGTTAGCAGAATAAAGTATGGTAGGACAAAGGGGAAGGTTGAAACAATTTAATATGCCAATTGTTTTAGGAAATTAATAGTGCATTTTTTATTATGAATGTGATCCCTTGTGACACCATCCTGACTGTTTCTACTACTTAGTCAAATGCACCTCTTTATCTCAGATTCTTATTCTATAAAATGGAAACATTAATATGTACCTCATTGAGTTATTGCAAGGATTTAATGGGACATTTTATAAACTGTTTCCTAGGAGCATTCTTTTCTGGTAGGGAGATGTACTTCATCACTGACCTTTAGAATTTCCTAAGGGCTTGGTGATAATAAATGCAGACTAACATTCACTTAATTTAAAAAAAGAAAAGAAATATGTGAACCACATATGTAAACCATAGATTTCAATTTTTTGGGAAGTCATATAGAAAAAAATAGAATAATTAAGTGAAATTGACTTTAATAATAGATCATATTAAATCCATATGTTGTAAATATTGTAATTTAAATTTTCAGTCAGTAATAAAGATTTTTGATTAGTATTTCATTTTTACACTAGAACTCTGGTGACAGGTGTATTGTGATATGCACATTGACTGAGGTATGATTCTTATCTCCTGGAATTTATAAACTAAGGGAATATATGTGTGTATGTGTGTGTATATATCTATATATATCTATACATATATAGATATATATAGATAAATAGATATAGATATATATAGATATGTAGGTATATTACACAGATATATTATCTCTTAGTATTCTATGAATTCTAATGAAAGAGAGGTGCTCGCTGATATTCAAAATTAGGAATTAAGGTATAGGACTTGTTTTGCATATTACAACATTTAGAAAATATCTGTCTTCTAAAATTTGAAGGAGCACTTGGAGAACAAGTCCTTGTAAAATTGAAATAGCTTTTTATAATGTTGTTTCAGAAACGATGTTGCACATATCTGTATCTTTCCATTAATCTCATGTGTGTTTAAACTAATTTAAATTGTATTTCTGTCACTTGCTATAATAGTTGTCTTGGGTTGCTATATCAAAATACTACAGGCTGGGTGACTTAAATAACAAAAATTTGTTTTCTCATTCTGGGAGTTGAAAGTTCAAACTCAAAGTAAAGATGAATTTGGTTTCTTCAGAGGCCTCTTTCTTTGACTTGGAGGTAATCACTTCTCATTGGATGTTCATGTATTCTCTCTTCTGTGCACCCATATTTGTGTCCTATTCTCCTCTATTCATGAGGACATATTGAATTAGGACCAATCCATGTGACCTCATTGTACCTTAATTATTCTTTCGAAGACTCTGTCTTTAAATACAATCACATTCAGAGGTGTAGGACTTAGGACTTCGACAAAGGAAATTCAGAGGGACAGTTCAGTCTATACACATATGCAAAAAAAGTTCTGACAAATATTGTCTTTTGAAGTACAGAGCTTTTCTGCGACCTGCTTTCTGAATACTTTTACTTTGCAATTTGTTGTTGCAATTGAATGAAAATGAAAACATGCTAAAATATGTCTATTGTACATAGTCAATAAGAAGAGAAGCATAGAGAATTGGTATTAATTTAGGATACCCTATTTTAAAAACAGAAAAGTGCAATGATTATATGAAAGTTTTGAAAAACATGACATTTGAGGAATTGTTAAATTACCAACCTGGATGAGAAGACCAGAGACAAAAAGTCAAACTATCCTCTGCTATTTGAAAGTCTAGCATCTAATGAAAGTAATTAATCTTCGTTCTATAAGAGAAATAGAGACTCAAATAGTGGCGGATATAAGAAAGCATATTATAACATGAAAATTATTTTTTACTCTTCAGAAATGAAAATCTTTGGGATAACCCATTAGTCAAGCAAGTGTTCAGAAAATAAAAAATCAGAGATATTGCAAATGATCATTTATATACATGAATCTATTGTTATGAGTAGCTATTGAGAATTTTCAATAGTTTTTGGCACAGTTTTGTCATAAAATAGATAATATTCTAATCAAGTTGATTAAGATCTATTTTTTAGATCTCAGGTAGATCTATTTAAGAATTTTTAAAAATTATTTTAGGAAAGTAACAGGAAGGAATGAAAATACCGGCAGGTAGGAAGAAAATATTTTATTTATTTGTTCATCTTGGTTGTTTTCCAAGGCCTGAGGTCTTGAACCAGGGACCTTGGAATGTATGCAGACTATGCCTAGTGAAATAAACCACTAGGCCTTTCTACACTTTTCTTACTTCATGAACTTTAACCTCTGTGATGGTTGCAACATTTTATATTCCTTTTTTTGACATTTGAAATTCTAGTGAGAATTTGGTATCTCACTGTGGTTTTAATTTGCCTCCCCATAGGAGTAAATATGTTGTGTATGTTTTTATTTAATTCTCGTCCAAGTGTGTATCTTCTTTTGTGAAGGATCTATTCAAATATTTGTCAAACTTAAATTGAGTTCTTTGCTTTATTATTGCCTAGTGATTTTTTATGTAGATGTATGTCAAATATTATCCCTGTTCTAATGCTGTTTTATTTTCTTAATGGTGTTTTTACAACAGAAAACAGTTTTAAATTTGGTAGTTATATTTATAATTTAAAGATTTGTATTTTTTGAACTGTTTGCTCCCATTTTATAAGATATTCTTCCAGGAGTTCTTGGTTGTTTATTTATGCCCGTGCTTCAATTATTGTTACTATTATTTTTATGATGTAGGTAAAGTTAGTTCTATTTTTCTTAAATGTGTGGCCCATATTTCCAGCACTGTTATTTGAAAAGAAAAAAAAAAAAAACACACACACACACTTTTCCCCCCATTAAGTTGGTTTGATACCTTTGTAGAAAATAGGTAACCATTTATTGGCGTGTTCACTTTGAACTGTCCTTCCACTGATAAATGCATCTATTTTCACAAATGCAAGTTAGATATTAAATCTTGAACTCAGGTATTGTTTTTACTATGTACCACAATGTGTTTACCTATTCATCCATTGATGGACATGAGGGTTGTTTTTAACCTCTCAGCTAGTATGAATAATGATGTTATAAACATTGGTGTACAAGTTTCTGCAAAGACAGGTGATTTCATTTCTCCTGGAGTTAAAAGTAGGAATGGAATTGCAATGCCATATAGCAATTCTATGTTTAAATTTTGGGGGATAATCAAACTGTTCTCCACAGTGGCTACATGACTTTACATTTCCCCAAGGAATGTTGATCTGCTCCTTTTTTTCTATATTACTTGTAAAAACACTTTTTTTTAAATTTGTTTTTGATTGTAGTGGTGAGAAGTACTCTGTCATTCTAGTTTTGATTTGCATTTTCTTAATAACCAATGACAGTCAAGCTCCTTTCATATGGTGGTTGACCATCTATGTATCTCTACCTATGTATCTATCAACTATGTATCTGTCATCTATGTATCTATTATCTATCTAGCTATCTAGCTATCAGTTATTATGTGTCATCTACTTATCTGCCATCTATATATCATCTATTATCATAATCTGTCATCTATCTATATCATCTGTTTATCTGTTAATGATCTATTTACCTACATACTTAACATCTATTTACTTAGCTGTATATATATAATCTATGTATCTATATCATCTATATATCAATCTTATCATTTATCAATGATCTGTCATCTATTTACCATCTATCTATATCCTACCCATTTTTATTTGTAAGAGTTTGCTTATTTTTTTTACACTGCTATATGCATTTTAGGACACTGAAATTGCACCTCAGTCTGTGTATATTTCATACTACCACCAGAATTCCAGTGACCTTTATCTCACCATCTTGTTCCCAACTTCTTTCCCTTCCATCTTCCTCCTCCTTGCTATCCTCAGTCTTATAAAATGTGAATTGTCTTATTTTTTTATATTGCGTGTATGAGTGAAAACATCTTGTCTTTTTCTTTCTTTCTTCCTAAATTCACTTAGTATGATCCTCCCTAGTTCCATCCAGGTCGTTGCACAGGGTATTATTTATTTTTTCAACAACTACTTCGAATTCCAGTAAGTATATATACGGCTTCTCTATCTAGTCATTTGTTGAAGGTATGTAGGTTGTTTCCATGTCTTGGCTATTATGAATTGTGCTGCTATAAACATATGGTTGCATATATAATCTCTGATTTGTGTTTTTGGTTACTCTGGTTATATGCCTGGAAGTGAGAGTGATGGATTAAAATGTAGATCCATTTTTATTAGTAGTTTTATTTTTCTTTTCTAATTTGGATTCCTTTAATGTATTTCTCTTGCTTTATTACTCTGACCAGGACTTACAAAATTATATTGAATATTAGTGGTGAAAGAGGGCATCCTTGTCTTGTTCCAAGTCTAACAGGAAAGACTTGCAGTTTTCCACCATTGAGTATGATGTTGGATATGGATTTGTCATATATGGCTTTTATTATGTTAGGTATGTACCTTCTATTCCCACTTTTGTTAGGATTTTATCATGAATCAATGTTGAATTTTTTCAGATAGTTTTTCTGCATCTGTTGATATGATCATATTTTTATTTTTCCCCTGTTGATGTGTATTACACTGATTGATTTGTATATGTTGAACAATTGTTAACTAATGGAATAAATTCAACTTGGTCATTCTGTATAATTTTTTTAGTGTGCTGCTGAAATCAGTTAACCAAATTTTGTTAAGTATTTTTACATATGTATTCATTAGTGATATTGGTTTGTAATTTTCTTTTTTGGTGCTGCCCTTGTCTTATTTTAGTATCAACCTGGTGTAACTTCATAAAATGTATTTTTGAGTTTTCCCTCCTCTTTGATTTTATAGAAGAGTTAAAGAAGGATAGTAGTTAGCTCTCTTTGAATGTTTGGTAGAATTGCTTTTGAAACCATCCATATTTGAGTTTTTGTTCTGGGGAAGACTTGATTAGAGCTTCAATTTGTGTGCTTGTAAATGATTTGTTCATATTATCTCTGTTTTCTAAATTCAGTCTGGGAGAGTTGTAAGACATTAGAAATCTGTCCATTACTTCAAAATATATGCATTTTGGCATCTATGTGCTCATAATAACATATTGCCTTGTATCTGTGCAGTTTCTTTGTTATCTCATATCTTTCTGATTCTTGTTACTAGGGATTTCTCTCATTTTTTCATAGTCTGGCTAAGACTTCATCAATTTATTTTTTCAAAGAACAAACTCTGGCTTTATTGATCCTTTGATTTTTTAAATTTCTATATTTTTTATTTGTACTCAAATTTTTATTATTTTCTGCCTTCAACTGATTTTTGGTTTCAGGTGTTCTTTCATTGTTTTTATTCCTTCTGGTGTGCGATTAGATATTTAGTGTGTGATGTCTTTCACTTTCTGATATCACTGTAAACTTTTCCTCAGAAATATTTTACTGAATCCCACATATTCTGGCAGTTCATCTATCTTTTTTCAGATATTTAAAATTTTGTCCTTAATTCCCTCTTAAATCCAAGAATAATTCAGAAGCATGCTGTTTAATCTCCACAACTTTATGGTTCTTCCTGTCTTGTTTTTCTGATTTATTTCTAGTTTCACAGTCTAACTGTAGTGAAAATGCTATCTAATTTCAATCTGCTAATAAGAATGTTTCATATGCACTAGAGAAGAATGTGTAATTTTGAGATGGGTGTAAAATTCTGTATATAAAGTTCTGTTAAATCCTTGTATTCTATTGCTTTTTTTAGGGCCCTCATTTCTTTATTGAATTACTGCCTGAATGACCTATCTATTGGTGACTGGGGTACTAAAGTGCCCTACTACTATTGTGTAGCTGTTAATGTTTCCCTTTAGCTCAGACAGTATTTGTTTTATATGTTTAGATGGTCTTGCATTGAGTACAAGTTATTAATGGCAGTTATTTTTCTTGATGGAGTATATCTTTATGATAATGTAGTGTGTCCGTCCTTGACTGGTGTTACCCTTTTTAGGTGAAAGTTTATCTTACCTAACAAACTTTCCTGGTCCTATCTTGTCCTGTATTTGTTTTTGTTCTTTTCTACTGTTCAACCTCATTCTTTGTTTTCCTTTTCCCTATGGAAAGGCCTTTTTCAACATTTCTTGAAAGATAGGTTTGGAAAAATTCAGTAGCTTTTTTTCATCGTTGAAGACTTACTTCTCTGTCATGTTCGAATGATAAGTTTGCAAAGTAGAGAATTTTTAACTGGTAATTTTTCTCTTTTAATATTTTGTATATGTCATTCTTACCTCTCCTGGCCTATGCAGTTTTTTGCTGAGTTGTCTGATGATGAGTGTCACTTTGTAGCTTATGTTTCTCTTTTCTCTAGCAGCCGGTAGCAGTAGCAGTTTTAATTTATTATTTTCTTTTGCTGGTTTTACTCTACCTGTCTTGTTTGGTCTCTTTGTATTTATTTTATATGGGTGTTCTCTCAGCTTCTTGGGCTTTTGGAAAAAGTTATGGTATGTTCTCTGCTATTATGTCTTTAAAAATAAACCCTGTTCCTTCCTCTCCTCACTTTCTGGGATGCCTATTATTTTTATGTTTTCTTTCTAATGGTATCTGAAATTTCTCACAGACTTCTTTTTTCATTTTTTCTCAATCTCATTTCTCTCTCTCTTCCATGAGTGTCACCTCTGTGTTCTTGTTTTCAGATTCTGAGATTAGTTTCTCAGCAAGATTGACTCCATTTATAGAAATTTCCATGTTTATCTTCAATTAATTGATTTTATTTTAAAATACAGTATTCTATAGGGTTGTTCTGTAGCCTTAATATCCGCTGTTTAGTAGTCCTTATATTCTGTCACTTCTTTTCTGAGATCTTCCATTTGCCTTCAGGTAGTTGATTGTATCTCTTGCAACTAATTCCGCTTTTTTTTTTATAACTGTTACATTGAATTATTTATCTGTTAGATTATCTCAATCAGCATCAATGAATTTCTTCTCTGGGATGCTCCTGAAATTTTCATCTTTTGCAATTTTTGGCAATTAGATTTTGGTGTGGTTTTCTTTTCTGCCTTATCACTGTGCCTTTCTTTTTTACTTCCTTTTGTTTTCTTACTCAGCCGCTGCCTTGGGCAGTTATGTGTGGTGTGTCATTTTGGGAAAGTGAGTTCTCTCCTGGTGTAGTAGAAAAGACATCAGTTTGTTCTTGGCTGCTTTTGTTGGAGTGAATTATCTCTTTTACCTGCATTACTTGGCATGGGTCTGAGGATGGACTGTGGGCTGCTGGAAATTGCCATTTTGAGCATGAAGTTCATGCAGGTGGAGCCAAACATTCTCTCTCACCTGAAGTCTACTGCTGTATTCCAGCAAGGTCCTATGTCACTGAAGCTAGTACTGTAGTATAGTGTTGGAGTTGTAAGAATGGGGGTCCATTTTTCTCTTTCTCCTGCACACTGCCACTGGGTCCCCTGAGGGTCCCAGGATGCTGAACTTGTCAGTATTGGCAGTGACCCATTTATATTCATTAGAGGAATATCTATTCAGATATCTTGCCTATTATTTAACTGGATGGTTTGTTGAGTTGTAAATGTTCTTTATTTATTCTGACTACTAAACCCTGTTTTGATATATGATTTATAAATATTTCAATTTTTAATGTTGCCCTTTCATTTTCTTAATTTTCTTTGAGAAAAAGATTTTAATTTGGGCAAAATATACATACATACATATATATATATGTATATATATATATATATATATACAATAACAAATATACGAGAATCCATTCTTCTTGTTATTTTTGCTTGTGTTTTTGGCGTCAGTACTAACAACTATGCCAAATCTGAGGTTATGAAGAATTGCATTTATATATTTTTCTAAGAGTTTTATGGTATTAGTTTTTACATTTAAATCATTGCTCAATTTTTAGTTAATTTTTTTGTATATGGCTTAAGATAGGGGTCCAATTATATTTCTTTGCATATAACTATAAATCTTTCAGCACCTTTTGTGAAACTCTTCTTTCTCCATTGAATGGTTTTGACATATTATTGAAAATCAATTGTCCATGGATATTCTGGTATTTATTCTATTCTGTTGGTCTGTATGTCTACCAATATGACTGTGGACATTCTTTTTTCATTTCCTTGGCTAAACATTTAGGAGTTTAATTGCTGGGTTGAATTTTACTTGTATGTTTCACTTTGAAAAGCTGTGCTTTTTTTTCTCATGATCAGTATACTGCAGTTGGGTTAATTGGCCCTCTGTAAAAAATTACAATTTCTTTTCATGAGAAAGATATGAAGAGTGATTAGTTTGAAGTCATAAGACTGTATCTACCCAGGTTTTTTTTTACCAGATGCTGCTACAGTATAAGTGGTGGACTTTGAGCCATACTGGAAAATAATTTTTCATCTTTAGACACATATCAATTTACCTTGGATAATATATATTACATATATACATTATACAATATAAATATATATAATAAAATATATAAATTATATACATATGTATGAATTAGCCAGGCTTTCTTGATTTTTCAGTATTACTTTTTCAATATCTTAGGCTACTTAAAAAAAATCTTGTGATGCATATACTCAACCAAAACATAACATTTATGTTAATAATATTTTAGAATGATGTTTACTGATAATTGAATGTGTTTGTCCATGTATGATTTCTAGATTAGATTAATGTCAAAATTTTTTTCTTTATTTCAATTCCATTTCTGAAAGTAGTATTTTCTCAGGTTATGAAAATATTGTGCTCATTCAGGTTATGATACTGTGCTACATTATTGATGAGTTGCAATCCCATGGATCAGAAATTTCACTGCATGATTATACCTGTATGATAGGGAACCATTGTTTGGCTCACAATTCAGTAGTAACAAGCTCTGCTATATACTATTGTGTATTAATGTAGCTTTTCTTAGTTTCCAGAGTTGACCCTAGGAAAAAAGTGAAGTGAGTGAAATCTGTCTTTATTCTGTGTGGGTGTTTTTTTTTTTTTATTCCTTGAGCTGCATTTTCTTTCTCCCTAACAAAATCTTTACTGGAGAAATACCCAGAGGAGCTTGTCAACACTAATCACCTTAGTTATTATTCTTCGAAGGGCGTTTTGTGTTTAACAGAGGTTAAAGGAATAAAGAACTAGTAATAGTAGATGTTTAGCACTTTAAAATTGATTGGAGAAAGGCTCTTAGGGAAAAAGAAGTACAAAAGAAGGGAAAGAGGAAGATACTTTCGGAATCATGCCATTCATTAAAGTCTCTCATTCTGACTAAGGGAATTCAAAGTATCTCCTATAAAAGCCACTTATCTCTAATCTGTTTTTGCATTAAAATGATTATATGGTTAAAAGATCTAGTTTAACATTTGCAGCTGATAATAAACAATAGATGTGGAACAATAAGGAACTGGCTATACACTATCTAGTGTAGATTTATGATATCAGAATAAAAACTAGAATTAAAATAATTATCCACTATTATAAAATTCAGCTATGCATCCTTCTTACCTTAGAAAAGCTTGATAAATACCAATTTATTATTTAATATTCTTTAGAAATATCTGAATTTATCTGCATTCAAGCTTCTGACATCAGAAGACAAGGTAAAGTACTTAAAAATAGATTCCAATCTTTTATTTCATACTTTCCAGAGTATAGAGGAGCTCTAAATATGTTAAACCATGAATTTCAAAATGGGAGAATGTGAGAATTTGTTAAGCACCTGGAATATATATCACCTAGAAAAGAAACAACTTATCTGATAATCAAACAGAAAATAAGAATTTAAATGAAAATTCTTATATTTCTTATTTCTTTTTAAACATGAAAACATTAATCTGGAATTCATGCAATTTAAAAATGCATGCAGATGAACCATGAGTAAAATACAATGGTACAGGTATAGAGTACTATAGTTTTATATTATAGAGGCAACTTGTTATTGATGGTCCAGATTGCAATCTCCTTCAACAAAGCAAAACATACTTATCCCATATACATGTGCATATTGTTATGCATACAATGGTAAAGATATGAATAAAAGTGTTATCAAGGAAAGGACTTTTGCTGTTTTCTGTGTCAGTATACATTGTTACTACTGAATTGTGAGCCAAACGATGGTTCCCTATCATACAGGCATAATCGTGTAGTGGATTTTCTGATTCACAGGGTTGCAACTAATCTATAATACATCACAGTATCATAAGCTGAAGGAGCACAATACTTTTAAAACCTGAGAAAGTACTGCTTTCCAGAATTTCCAGGATAATCAATGTTATCCTATGCATACTGTATTTTTTTCTTGACTAGTTATTTCTATAAAAAGTGTTGATCCCTTCAAATCCAAGAGAACTACACATAAGTAAAGATACCATATGTGGTGAAACCGTGAAGGTTAAATAATATCAAATTTGTTCCTTTATGATAAATCTTAAAGCAAAAACACAATGATCTTCTTGACTGATAGCCAATAACTTGAGTTATAGCAATGCTTGGCAGTGGTTTTGGTACTGACAGAATGTCTCTGTGAAACAAGGGAAATGACCCAAAGATCAAGGATACTGTCAACGGAAGTCCCTAAAGGGCAATTGTCCATGCCAATGACATCAACCTTATTTTTAATTTGTATATGCAAAATCTTTTTGTGCCAAGGAGGAGTGTAACTTGGCTAAGATATATGCCTATAAAAATCCACAATCTTGCAATGACTATGCAATGAGAAATAGTGAAACATTGACTTTTGGGGAAAAATAGGATCATCCATGTTCTTTTCACTTAACTGGATAGCTATAGTGACAAATAAAGCAGTCACTATTGCAGGAAAATTAAAAATAAAAACATGCTGATAGTAAAATTATGCTCACTGGTGTCTAAATACACTATAAATAGAAATATTCCTCAGCTCTGCTGACCCTACTCACTCGCTGCCTTCACAGAGGAAACAGAGTGTGAACTGTCAAATTGCCCTGGTCAGTTTTGATTTATATATAACCTGGGTATATTTAGTTAATATTAAAATTCATTACACACAAGATTCTAGCTCATCTGGGAACAAGATGTAACCTAATATTTAGAGCTAATAGTTTTGAATTAATTACCAGATATTTCTCAAGCATTATGTTGTAAAACTATCAGAAGTCTTTTTTTACTGCATTGTTGAGCATTAGTATTATTGTATACTTCATTTGTATTCATTCCACATGTATTCCAGTTCAAGGTCATGTCTTGAGTTGTAGTCTTGTGGTACTGATTCTTGAGTTTACTAGCTGTGACATTTGGAAAAGTCCCTTTTGCCTAGTATCTCAATTCTATCAGCTGTTATATGTAGAGAATTCATATTCCCTTTCTTGAAGGTGAAAAGTACAAAGGTTAGATGTTATCATTATCACATCATCATCATCATCATGATCATCATTAGCATCATGACCCTCATCCACTTGCTCCCACATGCATTTCACTGGAGCCACTCAGTGACTGAACCAGTTTCCTGTTCCCTTATATTGCTCTCATGCCTGGTGAGTAATTTCAGATATTACCTTTTATTTATGGATTTGGGACAAATTTCACACTGTGCCATGGCATAGTCTAAGGGACAAACTTTGTGGTCAGAGTTAACCAGGTGGAGAATGCAAGTTGTTGCCAGTTTCCTGTAATCCTATGGAGAGTAAGATCCTTTCAACTACAGCAGGAAATACCCCTTCTGTCTTCCAGTCTCCTCCAATAGGGTAAGTTTAAAGAAGGGATTTTCTCCTGACTGCTGAGGAGAAAATAAGCATAGACAGACTCTATGAAAGGGTGACAGTTGTTTACAGAAGTGTCTGAGAAATCGAGTCACCTGTTCCTGTTGACCGTGGGGTTGCTGGACAACAAAACTCTATGTTAAATCTGCCAGTCAGAGAGCCACTGCAGATTATTCCCCCTCTGTCTGGAAAATAAGGAATACCACGAGACCCAACCAGCTTGTTGTCCATGTCAGGTTCAGTGCCCACCTAGGGTCTTCATTAAATAGCATTGATTCCTTTATGATGGTGATTCATTATCCATTCTTGGAGAAGAGCCCATTTTACTCCTAATTCCCCAAATCTGGATCTGTAGGCCCATCTCTGTGATTTCTGTATTGTGCTTATTTATCTGAGTTTTACCTACTTTCAGAGATTTTGACATAGAGGGTAAGCATGCAAAGTTTTTGGAGATAGACTGCAGTGACTCAAACCCTACCTCTCTGCTTATGGGTTCTATGATGCATTTATTATCTCTGTACCTCCGTTTGCTCACTTGTAAAGTACAAACAACATCTCAGACATTCAAGGATACTAAATAACAAAAATATAAAACCTTGAGAAAAAAAATGATTCTATAGTAAATACTCAGTGAAATTAAAGTTTCTATTTATTGTTAATGGAAATTTGATCACCAAGCATTAAAAGTATTAGAAGCAGCACTTGCTGAATGAGGTGGGAGAAGGAACCTTCCATTGATTACATGTATTGATCCCCTACACTGTGTCAGGCATTTAATCCTCAAATAATCATGTTTTCTTTCTTTACAGTTGAGAAAATTGTAGCCCTGAGCAAGTGTCTAAACTTAGATCGATGGTAACAGATGAGGGAGGAGATCTGAGGACCATGTGACTCCAGTGGCCTGGGTGTTTTCTCTATTATTCTACCTCAGAATTTCTGTTTCTCCTTCAGTTTTGTGTCTCCCATATTTCAAAATGATTTTAACACATATTTATATCTGATTTATATATGCATGTCCAAAACTACTTTTTCGAGAAATAAAATTTCCCAGATAAAGATGTGCATGACTTCTTTTTATAATCCTCCACAGGAAAAGAGAAATCTCTATTTACAGGCAGACATATTTCTTCCATTGTGTAAATTCCAGGAACAGATGTTCACATAGAGATATAGACAGTCATTCCTTTACTTACTAATATGCACACAGACATTTGTGTGTTAGGAAGTATGCTGTGGGAAGAAAGAAATGGCATATAAAGCAAAAGTTGATCTATCATGTACAGTAAAAGCTCAAAGAAAATTATACAATACAAGCGACTCTTAAGATGAGAGAAGACATGAAAATTTGTTTTGAACCTGTTTTGTTATTTGAAATTCAAGAGAAGTAATTCACCAATAACTTCAGGAAAAGGAATGAAAACTGGTTTTGGGAGGAGAGAGTGGAGGAGTTCTATGAACAGTCGTATGGAATAGACATCTCTTCCTGGTCTAAGAACTTGCTAGAAGCTTTAAGCAACAACGGTAATGACAATATCAAAAGACCAGAAAATAAACAAATAACAAGACTCAAGTCTATGGTAAGATAAAACCTGCCTTGAGATCTGCATCTAGGTAATTTATTTGAGGAGAAGGGAAATGTGGGTAAAGTCTCAGTACTTCCAGTGAAGGAAATAGTGTGAACCATGCTAGAAGCTCCAACCCAGGGGAACTCTGGGTCTGCTGACCACAGGACTAATAAATTCAGCACTTTTAGTGCTACAACAAAATGAGCCTCTCTCCTAATCAGCCATATCCTTGGGGGATTAATATGGCAGTTCATTGTGTGCTACCTCTCAGTTTATACGGGCCCCAGAGGATGACAGCTATTAAGAACATGTAGATACTCTCAAAGCCCTACACCAGCAACCACTCAACCAAAACAAAAGAATCACTAAGGCCAGTGCTCCTGGATCCAGACACAAAGTAAGGTGTTTTTGTTGTTATTTTTTGTTTTTAATGGTTCTGTGTATTAACTGTACGTTCAGGGTCTTTTATCCCAAAGGACCAACACACATATACACACACACACACACACACACAGCTCCTATCATAAACATGCACTACACAGCACATATATTTACCGGAAATAAAAGTTGGAGAGGTTTTTGTTGCAACTTAGAAATCACCCATGGAAGATTGATAATCCAGGCTTTCCTCTGATTTCAAGAGCTGTGACTAGAATTATATTTCAGTATAATTGGTGTCCATTATAGTCTTTTTAATTTTATTTAATTTTATTTTTTTATTTAATTTTATTTAATTTTATTCAATTCAATTAATAATTTGAGAAGACACTATAGGCTTTGTCCAAGGGATAGTGGCATTAAGTACATCAAGGCCCCTGTTCTAGGGGACCCTGATGAAGGCAGGAAGAGGAGTTGGCAGATATTGCGGATGCCATTCAAACTTTAGCAGTCTTTATCAGGTAAGTAGGACAAGATCCTGATCATGGTGGACACATGCCATATTAACATAATTCTTTCAAAATGATGGTTGATTCCACTGTCAATATGAAAAATATGCTCTTCTTTCAAATAATCTATATGACATATTTAATTTGAACCTTTTGACTGTCTTAAGAAATGAATATTATATTTATTTCAAGTAAAACACATTTAAAAATGTTATTTATACTAGCATATCCACTTATTAGATTTGTAAGTGCTCTCCAGAGATAGCTGAACATGCCATGATATTAATTTAAGCATCTACTCTCTTTTCACACATGTCAAAATAAGTTATTTCAGGGAAAATAATGTGCATTTCTTACCTGGTTATACTTTCCGGTGTTATATATCATGTTCAATGAATACTAATTGCTACTAACTGGCATTTGATTGAAGAAGCAAAGAGGTAGATCCATTCTATTTCACTAATTGATTCAAGCTGGACTTTTGCCAAATCTTATAACCTAAATGTCCAATAATAAGGGAATGATTAATTGAATTTTAGCACATCCATATGACAGAATAATGTGAAGCCATTAAAATGATATTTTAGAAGAATACTTAGTAGAATTGGGAAATTCTTACAATAAATTTACTATTAGTACATAGAAAATAAAATCTAGATTCATCATACTGGACTCAAAGGTGTTACATAATTGGGCCCCTGCATAACCCTGCTTCCCATCTTAAACACCTGTATGCCACAGCCATTAGTCATCTGACTGCTCTGTAATCTGTTTCAGGACTATTGCAATGTACAGTGCATTCTTGCCACTGAAAAGACTCTTCTCTGACTACTTATTCAGTCTTAGTATATCACTTTGCTATATTACTTACTGCTTCTCACCATCTGCTATTACCTTACTTACTTTATTTTTCCACACTTCCCACTAGAATGAAAGGTCCTTGAAAGCCAGTATCTTATCTCTTGTATTCAATGTTTTATTCCCAGTGCTTTGAAAATTGCCTTAACATTTAGTAAATGTCCAATATGCATACATACATATTTACTGAGTGAATAAATATATAAACCAATGATTTTTTTTTTAATTTCGAAGTGAAAATATTTCAGAAATCACTTAAAAATGTAAGAATAAAAAGGAATTGTTAATTACCAACACTACTCTCTCCAGGGATGATTTTCATGGACATTTTGGTGTATGTCAAGGCACAGACATACAAAATGTGATAATGGGGGTCAGCCAACTCACTCCCTCTGGTTCTCCTCTTTCCCTTGCATATTTTTTTTCTTCTTTCTCAGAATAAATTTCCCTCCTATATAACAATTTAGTGAAAATTTTAATTTCCTAGGGATGACTGTGTATACTTATCAATGTATTTACTTGCCAAAAAGTTCTCTGTTAATTGAAAATGAATTTTGCTACTATATTATCTGTACTTCCAAATGTGAACTAGGTGATAGGACAATGCTAGGTGCTGTGGGACATATAGGAATGACAACCACTTGTTTCTTTGTGGAGAATCAGAGAGGATCTTTAGAGAGAAGTGACTCCACAGCTGAGATCTGAACTGAGTCCACATCAGCTACATTAAATTTATGAAGATGCAAATTGGAGGGGAGGGCAGAGAAATGGGAGAGCTGCTGGATACTCAAAGGCCCTGAGAATGTTAAACTATGGGAGAAATAAAAGTTGTTCCATGTGCTTAATGTGAGATGGAACTTTTGATGCTGGAGATATAGACAGAAACCCAATAATGAGAGCTCCTTGTGAAGCAGTTTTTCTGGAGGACAATATAAAGATCTTTTAAATGCTTTCAGCACAGAAATACTGTGATGAGTTTTGTATTTTATAAAGATCATCCTTAACCACTCATGGGAAAGTGTAGAAAGAGAAAAAAATGTGTACCTGTACTATATGTAATGAATATTTTTTCATATCGAGAGACGAAAATAAAGCTTTCCAGCTTTGTGGATTTACTTCAACTAAATATATAGCAATGAGGAAAGGAAATAAGAGAGGTGTCATTGGTTACTGCCTCTAGTGAGATTCATTATGTTGGTCAGCAGTTATCTTTACTTGTTTTAATGCCATACCAAGTTAGGTGACTGTCATAAGACTGTCCTAAAGAGTAGCAGGACCATCTATAGCTTCCTTCTCTGGAGGATTTACATGTTCAAGAAACATTGTCAGAATCTCTATCTGTAACCCCACCTTACTTTGCTTCAGAGATTGAAGAAACTAGTCATTTTCCCTGGTGACTGTTCCACACGCTGATCAAAGATCTCCCTGTTCAGGAGACGAATTGCTGGTCTTCCTGCCATCTGCTGTTCTTAGGAGAATTTACGTGATATTTCTGGCATGTGAAAGGTGCCATTCTCTCTTTTTTGTTATTGCATTTTATTTTCACACACATTCCTTTAATATTTTCAAGATTGTGTTGGAGGAAGCAGGGTTTTAAAAGGAATAGTGTAGGCAAATTACTGTGAGTTTATAAGTCAGTATCATATTCTAGCCATTTATGTACTTTCTCATAATACAGAGAGGGATTGTCCAGGAATTAGGAGATATTTCTTAGTCTTTCATGATCCATTAATTATGGAGATCAAAAATAAGAATTAAGGGGACCAAGATAAGAAAAAAAAATTTCCCTCAAAAAAATAAATGTTAATCTCTTGGCCTGGTGTCCATTCCATCACAGTTGCTCAAATTCTTCACTCTTTTCTATCCCTGTCTTTTCTTATCTTAATTTCCTATTAATTTGGTATTATAACAACTTGCTAAGAATTTAGTAACTTGAAAAAGCAAAAGTTTATTATCTTACTGTTCTAGAGATCAGATATGTAAAATGTGTTGTATGGAATAGAATCAAATTGCCACTGGAAGAACTTCACTCTTTCTAGAGACTCTACAGTCCCATTTCTTGCCCTTTCTGATTTCTACAGCTGCCCACATTTCTCTGCTGTGGTCTAACCTCTGCTTCCATACTCACATCCCCTTCTCCTCTCTTATAAGGACTCTTGTAATTACACTAAGATTATTTTAGTTATTAACGTAGGATATAATCTCATCTTAAGACCCTTAAATTTAATCACATGTGCAAAGTCCCTTTCAACTTAGAAGGTGACATATTAATAGGTTTCTGGGGCTAGAATATGGGACTCTTTGAGGAGAAAGTATTAGTTTGTCTACCATACTCCTGCATAATCAGTTTATATCAATTGTATTTGGTTCACTTTAAAAATTTCATCATCCTTGTATACAGATGGTAAGTGGAAGGATTTATGAGGCAATATATGAGCATTTAATAAGATAATACTTTGGTAATTGATTATAGGAACATATCGGCTTGCATTATGAACCATATAGTCTGAATTATCCTTGAAGAATCGATATTTTAACAACTCTGGCAGAAAATTATGAACAGATTTTTTGTAACATTAGCTTTCTATTCCATCTGTGACAAGATAGAAATATCTACATCTGAGTATTTTTCAGTCTTCTTTATCCCTGTATATTCAAAATTCTGGCTTTTTTCCATTGATATTTTCCATCATGTCTCATGAGTATACCCTTCGTGTCAACTGTTTTTTCCCCCCGTTTCCTTTGTTTTTTAAAAAATTATTTTATTGAAAGAGTATTGCTTTATAACATTAAATAGGCATATGGCAAACAACATAGTAAATCCCCATCTGCATATAATACAATAAGCACACAGCTATTTGACTTTTTCCTTCACTAAATAATTAAACCCCTTTATCCCATTTGCCCCCCTACTCTCCATCATCGCTTCTTGAACCCAGTGATTTACTTTTAGGTCAATGTCCTACAGTATTTTACCTATTTTTTTATGTATTTTAATATTTCAGCCTTATATCTAAGTCTTTAATCCACTTTGAATTTATTTTTTGTATTGTGTTAGTGATCGAGTTTCAAAATTTTGCATGTCACTGTCCAATTTTCCCAACATCATTATTCAAGAGACTATCCTAGCCCCAGTATAAGCCTTTGGTTCCTTTGTCAAAAATTAATTGTTCAATATGTGTGACTTTATTCCAGGCTCTCAGTTCTGTTCTATATGTCTGTTTTTATTCCAATAGCATGCTGACTTGATTATTACTGCTTTATAGTAGTGTTTGAAGTCAGGGAGGGTGACCCCCCTCCAGTTTTGTTCTTTTTCCTCAAGATTGTTTTTGCTATCCTGGGTCTCTTTTTATGTGTTTTTTTGTTTCTGGGAAGAATGTCTTTGGGACTTCAGTGGGGATATTCTTAAATCTGTATATTGCTTTTGGTAGGATGGCCATTTTAGCTATATCGGTCCTTCCAATCCATGAACATGAAGTGCCGTTCCATTTCTTTGTGTCGTTTTCTATTTCTTTTAGCAATATCTTATTGTTTTTTAAGTATAGATCTTTCACTTCTTTAGGTAAGTTTGTTCCAAGGTGTTTCATTCTTTTTGATGCAATTGGAAATGGGATTGTTTCCTGAGTTCTCTATCTCCAATTCCATCACTTGCGTATAGAAATGTCATAGATTTTTTTAATATTAATTTTGTAGTCTGTCATCTTTGCAATGTTTTTAATTATTTCTAGTAACTTTTTACTTGAGTCTTTAGGCTTCTCTCTGTAGTAACATGCCATCTGAAAATAATGATAGTTTGTATATGTAAATATGTATTAATTATATAATTTGTAATAACATTTATATAATTGTATAATTTATACAATTTTAAATAATAAATTTTATAATAATTTAGTAATGATGAGAGTGGAAATTCTTGCCTTGTTCCTAATCTTCCAGGGAAAGCTTTCTACTTTTCTCTGTTGAGTATGATATCAACTGTAGGTTTGTCATATATAGCCTTGTATGTTAAAGTATGTTCCATTTATCCCCATTTTTTTGCATTTTTTAACATAAAAGGTGTTGAATCTTGTCGAATATTTATTCTTCATATATTGAGATGATCATGTAGTATTTTTTCTTCTTTTTGTTGATGTAATGTATCACATTTATTGATTTGTCTATGTAAAACCATTCCTGAATCCCTATTATAAATCCCACTTGATCATGTATGACTGATTTAATGAGTTGTTAAATTTAGTTTGCTAGTATTTTGTTGAGTATTTTCACATCAATACTTACCAAGTATATGGGCCTATATAGTTTCTTTTGTGTTGCCTATATCTAGTTTTGAAATAAGAGTAATGTTGACATAATAAAAAGTGTATGGAGTATGCCATCTTCTTCAATAACATGCTGTTTATTATCCACTGATCGGCATTTTAACCTTCTGTTTTTGATCTCCACTTTGATGCCATTGTGACCCCAAAAATTACTAGATATGATGTCAATACGTCTAAATTTACTGATACTTGATTTATGTCCCAACATACGGTGTTTCCTTGAGACCGTTCCATGGTCACTAAAAAGAATGTGTGCTCTATTGTTTTAGATTGAAATTTCCTCTCTCTCTCTCTCTCTCTCTCTCTCTCTCTCTCTCTCTCTCTCTGTATATATATATATATAAACTATATGACTATATATATGTAATGTGTGTCTGTGTGTGTATATCTTCCAATTATTTTTTTTTAAGTTCTGTTTCTTTACTGATTTTCTGTTTGGGTGATTTGTCTTTTATTGAGAGCACAGTAAAGCCCCTTCTATCATTGTGTTGCTGTCAGTGTCTCTTTTTATATCTGTTAATTGATGTGTTTGGCTTTTTCTTCTCTGGGTGCATATATATTAATAAGTAGTATGTCCTTTTGTATTGACCCATTTATTATTATATACCATCTTATATCTTGGTGTATATCATTTTTAATTTAGATAACTGGGCATTCTATTGATTTTGTTGACTGTGCTCATCTCTTTCCCCACATTTTGGAAGTTTTCAGCAATTATTTATTTGAATATGTTCTCTTTTACCTTCTTTTGTTCGTCACCTCTTAGGATATCACTATTCTTATGTTGCCTTTCCTAATGGAGTGAGGTAATTCTCAGTGTGTTTCTTCATTTAAATTTTTTTTGTTTTTTACTATTTCTGTAATCCTCCACCTGGCTCCTTTCTTCATTTCTATCCTTCATATTACTGATCGTTTCCTCCATTTGGTCAAATCTGTTTCCCCAGCTTTCTTTGTTATTCTTGATCTTGTTTGTTGCATGTTTTACTCCTGAATGTTAGTTTCTTTTGTAAAACTTCAACTTCTGCCTTCTGTTTCTTAACTTTACTTTTGAACTCATTGACTTGTTTTCCTGAGTTTTATTTTATCTCTCTGATATTCTTTATGATTACAGCTTTAACTACTTTGTTGGTTAAAAAAAAAAAAAAACATTGACCATATCTTCAAAATTGGTTTCTGATGAGCTGTCATTTTTCTGTGTTTTACCATAACTCCTTGAGATTTCTAAGTGACTTGTATTACTTTTTCTCTCATCCCATGGTAGGATCCTTGTTGCTGAGGTGCTATTTTTTTTTTTTTTTTTTTTATCTCTTTGGCATGTTGTGCTTTGGGTTTATTTTATATTTTTGATGCTTTCAGGTTTCCATAGGATGGCTACTGGGTGGGGGAGAGGTATACAGGTTGGAAAAGAAGGGTAGCTGTTTTTATTGTCTGCAGAGGCAGGAGAGGTAACCTCTGCTGTTATCACCTGGAATAGTCCTTCTCTCTGAGCTTCCAAAACTGGATTAGCAACCCCAGACTGCACTACTGGAGCTCATCTCCATTGGAGCCTGGGGCTCTAAGTCAAACCCCTTATCTTTGGATGTTTCTCAAGCCTAGCATCCATGCCATCAACAATCTTTGCTCCTCCCTCACTGAAACACCACCTGAGACTGCTGCCCAGCCATTTCCACTGTCCCCTCTGCTGCTGCACCTGCAAATGTTCCTACCCACCGGTGCAATCCCTGCCTCGCACACCCAGTTTCAGCTCCTTGAGGTGCCTGGTGGTGGTCCCATTCAGTCAAGATGCTAATCAAGGAACAACCTCAGGTACCTCTTCTTTCAGAATTTCAAGTTTTCTCAACTATTTCTTTATATTTTTGTGATGTGATTTTAAGATAAAAATAAAGGTATGCCTGAACAAAGCATCATGCATTTTGGACAAATAGAAAGTTATATAAATTAAAATCATTGTAAATGGTTTTGTCTACTCAAGAAAAAAAATAGTAGGGACCATAGTTATAGTGGAGAAGGGAGATTGTGAGAATATCAGTGGCAACTCAAGGGTAGGATATTGATAGAAAGAAACACATTTTAAAAGAATTTTTATGAGAATGAGAATTTGTTTCTTTCCCTTTGACATTGTTTGAGAGATACTAGTAAACAGAGATTGCATTTCATTACTTTCAGTTGTTAGATTCTATTTATTTCAATTCAGCTCTGTGCTTTGACTGGACATATGGGCCTTAGTTTTTATTTGAATTATACATCATATAGTGGGCATGTTACATTCCCTTCACATTTCTTCAACACTCCCATGTCAACCAAACTTATCAAACAATTTACAATTCATCTGTATTTTCCTCTAATAATCTTTATCGCTCCCTATCCCTTTTTTCTCGGAGGAGGAAATGACCTTCAAGTTCACCTTTTCCACCTGTTCTAATAATATCATTCTCACTTTCAATTTACAAGCATATCCTCAATACACACAATTACATACATACGCCTTATCAGCACTGCAATCCTTGTAAGCACATGCTTTCCTTTTCTCCCTTCTATAAACAATATTTGATTTTATAAAACCACAAATTTTTTTGTTCAATTTTCTATTAAACTCATATTGATCTGATTTTTTATTTTAATAAGATAGGAAATGCATTTGTAATTGCCAAATCCAGTTATTGCCTTCTGTGTAATTTGATCAATCATTAACAATATTGATCTTGCTTTTGTTCCATTATTATAACACACTTGATTTCCCTTCAGTGCATTAATTTTCTCATCTTAGATTTCCTCCTGCTATGTTCCCAACTGTTGGAAATCTCATAGTTTTCATCTTAGACCCTTAATCCACTATTGCTTTCTTGTATAATATTCTCAATTTCTACATATTTTATTAATAGCAATGATATTCCCAATTAAGCAAAATATAGAAGACCACATTAATCTTTAAATCCTCCAGCATTTTCCATTTCCTTAAATAAAATCAATGGTATTATTATTAATGGAAGTGTCCAAACTTGAAAATGTTAATGTAATTGCTATGCCATTTTTCAACACTACATCATTTGGCTACCAAGTCACTCATTGAGTCTGCTCATATCAACTTTCTTCTCCTCCATAGTTCCATGAGTTAGTTATACTTTCCCAATTCTCTCAATCATATTTCTGAACTAAGCTTTCTTATGATATCTCCTTCTCTAAGCCATTTTCTATATTTGCCTTTAAACACTTGCTTTAAATCTGGGTCAGAAAAAGATGATGCATATGTCTTTTACAATATAACCACCAATTCCTTGTATTAACTTTCCAAGCAACATCTCATAATTGACTACATTAACTAATTTTAAATGATATGTAAAGTTAAAATTGCCCCTATCCTATCAGAATATCAGAATTCTCTGAAGGCACACAGCAACACCACTGTAAGCAGTGTTCTGTAATTGTAAATTCTTGAAAGAAACTCAGACAAAACACTTGAGCCTGGATAGTTTTAAGAAGTTAGTTGAATCTGATGCACTATATGGCATGGTCATTATATTTGACAAGTGCAGCTAGTGACTCAGAATACATGGAAAAGGACTAGCTACTGGCAACACAGTTTAAAACAGTTGCTTCTCATTTTCATTAGCTCTACTTCAATTTCTGAAATGATTGTCTTCTTTTTCTTTCACTTCCCCAATTATCTGCTTTTGCCTTCAACAAATATGCATAGTTTTCAATCTATGCCTCTGTAACTTTCATTGGGAACCTATATATAAATCACCTGAAAATGTCCTGATTATAATTTTTGTTTTACCCAAATTCACTTACCCTACCTTCCATTCATACAAGATAAGCAAAATAAATTCTGTAGTGGAATACCCAACAGCAATTTCTCCTTCTGTTTTGTCTGTAGCAGATGACATTTTCCAAAGATGACTGCAAAGTCTCACTCATTCCATGCGCTTTCTAGAACCTTTCAATTCCTATATCAAGATAAAGAGTTTAATTCTCCTTTTCCCTAATTCTGAGGGTCTGTCTGAAAGAATGCATCTCCAAGTTTGCTTTGTTGATTTAAAGAATGCATTTAAAAGAGTGCAGCTTCCATCTTTTAAGTGGAGGCACTCAGTTTTGGAGCCCAGCTTCAATGTCTAGTGTCCAGATGGTCTAGCTTCCTAGGCTGCCATTTTATTATGAGTCCAAAGTAACCCATGTGGAGAAATTTAGGGTAGAAGTATAAGTTTACAGAGAGAGAGAGAGAGACAGAGAGAGAGAGGAGAGAGAGAGAGAGAGAGAGAGAGAGAGAGAGAGAGAGAGAGAGAGAGAAGAGGAGAGAGATTAAATTTCTGGTGAATTTAGTCATGGAACACTTCAGTTCCAACCCATATGATAAGTTTCTCATGATATATTCTGAGCCAGAAGTGTCCATTGGAGCCCAAATTCCTTATCTGCAGTAAGTGTAAGTGGTTAAAAATTGTTGTTTTGAACAATTATATTTTGGTCAGACCTTATATATCAGTGGTAACTGTAACACTGCCCAAGCACAGAATTTGTTTAGTCTCCACCCCTCTACTTCATATAGTAAATCCTAACTTAATATGGTATATAGGTTCTTGGAAACTTAGCCTTTAAGTAAAACATCTAGCAAGACCAATATTACCATAAAGTTAAGTTCCTATGTCATATTTCTGGTCACAAAATCATAATCAGACATTTAAATAAAGGCTCAAAACACTCTAACATTAGAAAATAAGTCTTTCATTTTCCAATGTATATCCAAGATTGCAAGAGTCTATCTCTGCAGCTTGAGGTGTAGACTGCATACCAAACCTAAGTAGGATACCCTTTTGTCACAGGGTGCAAACACACACACACACACACACACACACACACACACACACGCCAATTGTCACTCTGATGGAGACTATGAATCGATAAGACACACCAATTAACCTAATATGTAAATTTTTGGGATGTGGGAGAAAACTGTAGTCCCCAGAGAAAAACCATACAGATAAGAGAAGGACATGCAAACTCCACATAGACAGTGACGCCTGCTGAAATATTTTTTTCTGTCTTATAATGAAACGATGAACAAATGATGGTATCTGAGGAACTGCTGAATTGGTTTAAGAAAAGCATGATTTAGAAGTGACTTAATTATGGCCAGTAAGATATGAGGTAGTATATGCTGGTGTCCTCTGAGACAGGAATCACAAAAGTAATGAAAAAATGTATTTACTTACACCAGATAGTTTTTCTAGAATTGGTGCTAATTTATAATCACAATGAGGGTGATAATAAAAAGAGAATGAACTCTTGTTCTTTACATTGTTAATCAAGTTAATTAGCAAAATCTGCAAATGCTCTACTTGATAACTATTCCAGTAGTTATATAGAATGCCTATATTCTCATTCAGTTAGGAAATTTTAGTTGTTTTCTATTATTTTCTATTTAAATCATCATAACTTCTTAATGCCTCAATATAAATGCATGTGGTAGTCAAGGATTATAACTATATCCCTTGCATTATGATTTAGGAATAATGATGCCCAGAATAAAAAGGGAAAGAAAGAAAAATAATGAAAAGTTGGCAAAAGAATCCAAAACTAGGGCAGAGAATTCATTGTAAAATTTTACCAAGCTGCAAACTGACTGGACATATAATAGGCTAGTATCAGTATACCTGAAGGGAGGTAGTATTTTTTAATTAGGAAAATCATTAAGAATTATTCAAGTGACTAGTCCCCAGGGCCATGGCCTTTCAGAATTTCTGGCATAATAGAGAGACTAACTGAATAAAATATAAAGCACACATGAAGGTAGAATCCTCATTCCATGGAGTGATCTAAAACAGTGACAAAATGATGGAGTTACAGTAAATAAACTGAAGAAAAGTAACTCAAGATATTCACTACATTGTAAACACAGATTAAGACCACAAGAGCTTGAAAGAACAATCTAATAAGAACAAACTAAGACAGTTTATTAGTACTAATTACATGAACAGGCAATAAAATCTAATTTTAAATTTGCACTTATTTTATGTCTAAGCACCTTACACTTACCAGCTCATTTAATTCTCAACAAAACCCTATGAAGCATATATGTTCATTACTTCCCAATCTTTGTAAAAGAAAACATATATACAAACTGAGCTTGCTCATGGTCTTATAGTTACTAAGTACAATCCTGTGATTTGAACTTAAATGCATTCCAGCCCCAGAAATTATGTTTGAACCTAAGGTCTATTTTTAAGGACAATTTACATGATTAAATTTGCAAGTTTGTCCTGCTTCTCTAGAAGCAGGTATTAGCTCCTCAGAGCAGAAAAGGTATTAGCTCCTCAGCAGGTAAATATCCATCAAACTACAAGGAGATAGGAGCTTCCCTGACACAGAAATGAAGTACTTACATCTCTGGGGAATACTTTTGTTTTACACAAAGCTGTTTAAGTATAAAATGCCTTATCAAAAAGGGTGATAATGTTTTGATAGAATTCAGACATTGACATATTTGAAGTAAAATAAATAATCTATAGCAGAAATTTTATACTGATATAAAAATATTCCAGAGCAGAGTCATTACTTTAGCTCCTAGAAATCTCATCATGATAGCCTGCTTTGATTAAAATTAACTTTTACTAGTCTCAACCAAGGTACTTCAAGTACAGTTAGCCTGAAGTTTTAAGCTACTCCCAGACAAATAGGTAATAGTTCCTAAAGAAGCACCTGCAAATACCTCAGTATACATAGGAGGGAATAAAAAATATGAATTATTCATGTAAATAAATACATTATTTACATTATTCTTTTTAATTTTTTTTTATTGAAGTGACCGCTCTATAACATTGTATGAATTTCAGGTGTTCATTATTGTAAATTTACCTCTTCATATCATACATTATGTTACTTTTATAAATTCAGTTCCATCATTCATCATTCTATTGCTATCTTTTTTCTTGATTTATCCTATCTTCCCCATTCCCTTCTGGTAATTATTAATTTGGTTTTATAGTCTAAACTTCTGTTTCTGTTTTATTTAGTTTATTCATTTTTTATGCACAACATATGCGTGAAATCACATGGTAAGTCTCTTGCTTGCTCCATCTGAGTTACTGCACTGAGCATGTCCTCTAGATCTATCCATGCTATTTACATGGTAGGATTTAATCTTTTTTATAGTTTCATAGTGTTCCACTGTCTATATGTATATACTACATCTTTATCCAATCATCTGTCAATGGGAATTTAGAATGTTTCCAACTCTCAGCTATTGTAAATAATGCTATGGTAAACACTGCTTTTGTGTTCTTCAGGTAAATAACCACATTAGATAATATGGAATTTCTATTTTTATTTGTCTGAGTGATCTCTATACTGCTTTTTTATAATGGCTAATTTACATTCCTACCAGTAGTGTACGGGTTTTCATCTATCCTCATTTTTCTCCAATGCTTGTTACCGCTTGTCTTTTGGATACTAGTCATTTTGATAGGTGTGAAGTAATACTTCATTTTTATTTTGATTTGCATTTTTTTAATAATGAGATATGATGAACATATTTGTCATACATCTGTTGTCCATCTATATTTCTTCTTTGGGAATTGTGAAGAAATCTATTCACATACTCCTCCTGATTTTTAATTGAGTTGTCTGTTTTCCTCTTGTTAGCTTTTATGAGTTCATTATATGCTTTGAATATTAATACCTTCTTCAATGTATGATATAAAAGTTTCCTCTCACAGTAAGTAGGATAGGAGTTTAACTGTCTTTGTGAACTTAGCTAAAAGTTTATCTATTTTGTTAAAGTTTCAAAGAACCAGTTTTTGGTTTTATTGAGATTTTGAGTTATCGCTTTGATTTCTTTTCCTCTTATTTCTGCTTGTATTTTTACTTTTACTACTCTCTATTGATTTTTAGGTTTGTGTTTTCTTCATTTTCTTGTTCCTTTAGGTTTAATCTTAGACTTTTTAATGATTTTTCTGATTTCTTGATGAAGGCGGATATTATGATAAACTCTCTTAGTATTGCTTACCCTGAATTATTCACTCTTAGAACCACTTTCCCTTCATCCTGATAAGTTGTGTCATTTTAATTTGTCTCCAGGTATTTTTAAATTTCTCATTTGATTTCTTTGTTGATCCAATATTTTCTCAATAGAATGTTTAGTATCCACAGATTTGTGACTTCCCTATTGTTCTTCTTTAGATTTATTTCTAGTATTATGTAATTGTGATCCAAAATTGATTCTTGATATGCTTTAATATTAAATTTACTGATACTTGTCTTTGTTCTAACTTATGATCTTTGAGAATATACCCTATGCACTGTAATATATGTATTCTGATTTTTGGCCTGAAATATTCTGTAAATTACTATCAAGTCCATCTTGACTAATTTGTCAGTAAGGTCATGGTGTCCTTATTCTCTATCTGGGTGACTTGAACACTGCTGTAATAGTTAACCTACTATTATTATGTTGTAGTCACTCTCTCTCTTTAGATCTATTTATCTTTTCTTTATGTATTTGATGCTCCTCTAGAGTGTGTGTGTGTGTGTGTGTGTGTGTGTGTGTGTGTGTGATGTCTTCCTAAGGTATTGATCCCCTTATCAATATATAATGTCCATCTTTGTCTCATTATTTTTTTCTGTCTGTCTGGAAGTCTATTTTATCTGATATAACTATAGTAGTTCCTGTTTTAAACATTGTTTGGTTGCTTGTAATGTCATTTTTTATCCCATTACTTTAAGTGTGTGTTTGCTTTTATGGCTTAAGTGAGTTTCTTGTAGGTAGCGTATATTTGAGTTTTATTTTTCAATCTACCTGGCCAAACTATATCTTTTGATTCGTAAGCTAAGCCCACTTAATATTTAGTGTGATTTTTCATGTATGTCGGTATGTTACTGTCATTTTTACTTTTGTTTTATAATTATTCCTAGCTATTTAATGCATTGCTCAATTATATATATTTTTTTCAATTTAGGTAGAAGATCTCCTTTCAATATTTTATTTAAGACTGTTCTGGTAGTGGTGAACTCCTTCAGCTTTTATTCTGGAAACCTTTATTTCTTCTTCATAGCTGAGAGTGTTGTTGGATAGAATATTCTTTGTTGATAGTTTCTATTATCTTTGTGTTTTCATTATCTTCTGACCCATAAACTTTTTGCTGAGAAGTCTGATGATAGTATCTTTATATAATATCGACTATTTTTTCTCTTTAGCTACCTTTTATGTTCATTATCTTATAGTTTCACTATTTCATGTTTTGGTGTAGGTCTCTTTGCATTTAGATAACCCAGTGTTCTGTTGGCTTCATTGAATTGTGTATTTAGTTTTTTTCCTAGGTTGGGGAATTCTTTAGAAATTGTTTTAAACTCTGTTTTCTTCTACCTTCCTTCACTTTCTGGGATATCAGTTATTCTTATTTGTCTTTCCTGATGGAGTCAAATAGCTCTTATAATATTCCTTCATTAAAAAAAAAGGTCATATCTATCTTGTTCCTCTTGAATAACTAGGTTTCTATCTTTGAGTTTGCTGATTTGTTTTTCTGTTAGGTCTCTTCTTTTTCTACCTTCTCTAATGCTCTTGATCTCGTTTATTGAGTTCATCACATCCTGAATCTCAGTTAGTTTCCCTTCATGGTTTCAGTTTACTCCTTTTGCTCATTACTTTTATTCCTGAACTCTTAGTTGCTGTTCCAAGTTTTCATGTATCTTGATGAATGAAGTAGTCTTGCTCCTCTTTGAGTTTCTTCTATAATAGCTATTTTGAATTCTCATTCACCTCATCGTATTTCCTCCTGTCTCTATCCTAGGAAGAGTATAGTCTAAAACTCTTTCTTATTGCCCTTCTTGTTGGAGTCCTATCCCATGTGGAACCATCAGTTTCTCTGCTTTAGGCCTCATCTGGGCCATAAGCATGTGCTTCCAAATTGTCTTTACCTTCCTTTCCTCATGACCTTTGGTTAGGCCAACTTCCCTCCTCACAAGATTGTTGTTTTCATGCATTCTACTCCAACTGCCTTTAATCACACAGACATTGGGATCATTATGACTTCCCTGATGTATAGGGTATGCTGCAGCCTCACACTGTTCTGTAGGATTCTCTCAGTGCTGTCTCTCTACTGAACTTCACTTTAGTTCCTCTTGTGAGGGAGAGAAAAGCGAGGAACGTCTCTGTCACTATGTTTGTGACAAAACTGCTTAATTGCTTGACTTTAGAAAATTATGCTATATAGAAGAATCTTAGGAATGTACATCTATTGAAAAAAAAAGAATGCTAAATGAGCAAAAATGATACTGGGTCCATAAACATACTTGTGACAGAGGAAATCAGTGGTAGCGAAAGCCAAGAAAAAAGTAACCTTGGCAACAAAAAGTTTAAATATTTAGAGCTAGGAAGAAATAATAAGTGAAGAATAGATCCCTCACACTGCAGGATAGGATACTTTTTTCACAAACTTATTAAGACTAGGAAATCTATCCAATCACTTCAACAAAAGGCTAAATCTTATCAAGTCTGAAGAAAATACAAAAAAATTCAGTCTGAGTGTTTGACATTGAAATATATTGTTCTGAAATCAAAATTCTATTTCTTCTGCTGATTCTTTTCAAAAGTGAATGCTAGAGTTAGAATTTGATCTTTTAATGTCATAGTGTTATTTTATAGTCAGAATTATGTAATTGAGTAATCTTACTCAGTTTTATGAACCACCAATTATATTGTGAAATGCTTGTTTTGTAAATGATTTCAGATCTTGGCATAGGGCAATTATGCTCTTGGTTTGAACAGCACAATATCCTATTGAGTTTTTCTCTGGAATTTGATTAACATTACAAGGGAATGTTTTCTTTTTTTGTGGCCAGAGAGAATCAGTAGGGGAATTCCTGACAGAAAAATAAAAGTATATTCCAACATCCAAACATATGATGTAAAAGGGGAGGAAGGAGAATACTTTTATTCTGACTTTGCCTCTGGTTTAAGATCTTCCTGAGTTTGTAGTCTTTGTAGACAATTATCTGGCAAAGATAAGTAAAGTCTTCAATGATGATTGAAGTAGGCTATCAAATCTACTTCTGTGTCTGCTAGGAGAAGAAAGCATGTCCTTGGCTTCTGAAAAAATTAATCTGTAAAGATTATAAAATCATGTGTTATCATATCAACAGCTTGTCAAATAATATATCAGCAGATAAGAAAGGAGGAATCACTTTTAGAAAATTAGAGTATTCTCCATGATGCTAGCCAACTCAATGAAACTTCCACTTGACATTAAATTCAGTGATATAAGAGGCAATACTTGAGTACAATCTTCTCTCTAGGAGGCATAAGTTATCAAAGATGTACCTAATTACTGAACTAGTTACTGTCACATTGTTTTAGATTAAAAAGAAAGAATGGGGAAGGAGGATCCATCGCTGCAATTAGGGGAAGTAAAATTATTTGTGATTGAACTGAGCTATAGACAATGGTTAGTTTGTCATAACTCTATGATACAAATAAGTCAAATTTTATATTTATATTAGATGTAAAACTATTTCCTTATGGTGCTTTAAAGACACAGAAATTTGCAATTTAAACAATTGTCAAGGACCCTAGATTGCTTTCAATAATGTAAACATCAGTGAATATGGTCGAGACATTAGTATAACTTTTTATAATTTACTGGCCAATCCTAAGTGTTTTGATTGCAGCAATGATCTCTGAAAGTCTCTTCTTCTCTGTTGTCTACCAGGAGTGTACATTAGATTACCACTTATTTTAAGACATTCTTTCAGAAATGTAAAAATAATGCCTTATCTTATCTTTAAGTGCACACTACTGATATATATCAAATGAGACAAAATTTGTGAACTAAAGAGTAATTTTACTTATTTTGTAAGGTCCTATCAAAGTTTGGAGTGTGTGTACATTTGTGTGTGTATTTGTTTTACATAGTAGTTGAACATGCTTTTATAAGAAAGTTGAAAACTATTAGGTACAAGTCCATGTCAGCCTTTGAATTGCATATCAGTATCTGGTTATCCTTTGACATCCTGAAAGGGAGTCCTAGATCAGTGGTTCATGTAAACTGTGTGGCTGAGCATCTAATGCTACCTATCACATTGCAATGTGCATGCATATTGATGATGTGCAGGACTAACAGTATAGAATAGATTCACATCGTTTCAAATTAATATGAATTCCCTCTCATGTAGACATTCTATCACTATCTTTTCTATCAGCAAGAGGGATTCTAGTCTTGACAATAACCAGAAGTCTGACTTTAATGTTGCCCAAATGATGGTGATATTCACCCTTCTCAGCAAATGAAATTTTCATCTGTTTTTAAAACAATCTACAGAAATTTATATCACAGCTTGCTTCATAAAAAAGACCTCCTGTGAGGCCGTATGAATTACTTTCACATTGCCACAGTGAGATTTAATGACATTTTTAATAAATAATAATATCCTGTTTACACATAACAAAGTATTACCATTCACAGAATTTCTGGTTTAGAATTATAAAAATGTGCTAAATCAGTGATGGGAATCATAATTTATGATTGTTCTATTACTATTTCTGAAACTATTTATGGTAGGAAATGTAAGTGACTGCTGCTGGCACTGTGGTAACAGAAAGCTAATGATTCTCTTGTCTTGTAGTAGAGTTAGACTGTGGTTCATGTGCAAAAATACCTCAAGGCTGTTTTTCAAATGCCTAGCTAATTTATCTCTCATCAGTTAGGTAAATGAGATGCACAAGTGGTTCCTAGCTTCTAAAAAACTTTATATACACTGCTGAAGCCTTAAAGGGTCCTAAAATACAGTCTCTTATTAATGAAGTTTCACTCATATAATCTGTTCCTTAGTCTAGAAGACTCATGTTTAAAACCTGCAGGCAGGTTGCTGTACTTACTTTCATGATGCCAGTGTTCATAAACTCCTTTTTTTTTTTACTGTATATTTACTTGATTATATGAGAGTCATTCCAAAGTATATGTACCATAGTTATGTAAAATATTGACATGAGGGATAGATAAGTAAATGGTATAGTGAAACTCTTCTACTTGTAACCACTTGATAATATAAAATATTTGAAAATGAAATACTTTGAAACATGAAACACTAAAATATTCTCCTTTAATTTCAAAATGATTAAAATATGTATGTATTTAGCACATATTTTGAAATTTATATTTTAAAATAATTTGCCTCAAAATGTAATGCCTAGTAAGCAGTTGTCAAATTTCCAACTGACACTATATGTTTCTCACGAATCACTATCAAGATCATAGTATTTGCAGACATAAAATAGATCTACGTCTATAATCTCTGTAATCTGTACTGCTACCTTTATTGACCATTTATACTGTATTGAATATGGAGTTAATTCACAGGGAAGTAAAAGAGAAATTCTTCTGTTATATCTTATAATAGTTTGTCCCCAAACTTTTAATGTTGTGTCTTTGGAAAAAATTTTAAGCAGAGTCAAATTACTTAGATAAGTCTAAGGACAAAGGAGAAATATACATGCATACATACATACACACATGTATATATACACAAATACATACACATGCATGTATATATACACATATTTGTGATAGATCAATGGCTTTTGATAAATGAGTGAACTTTACTTTCAGAACAAAATAAGACACAGTTCCAAATTTAGGACCCACCCCTATAAGGAGGTGATTAATAACGGATTGCTATCGATGTCAAATATTTTGTTTTCTGGAGGATATTAAGGAAAATTCCAATGTTAAACTCTTTCTTGTTGTAATATTTTCTTATTTAACTATGAATTTTATCAACTACATGAAAATAACATTATTTTTTTCTATGCTATTTGAAAATATTTGAATGAGTCCGGGTCTAAGATTGTATTGGACTTTAAACTAAACATCAATTCCAATTTGGTCTTCATTAGGTTTCTGTGGGAATTTGTTATGCTATTGATTCAGTTAAAAGTGCAACAATCATAATCCCTGGCAAGGGCTTTGTGATCCTTTCATCTTTGAATTTCACATTGCTGTTCTTAATCTATTTTCCTTTTCCTTTGCTTCATGATTTTCCTCAAATGCAGTTATAATTAATGAGTTTCCTCACATTTATCTTTTGATTCTGTAAACCGAGATGGAAAATTTTGTTTATTTCCATATTAGATTCTGGTGCTCTGGAAATGCTTGTTTAGGTTATTGAGTTCCCACATTAGTCATCTTGCTCTCTTCATGGAATTGTGAAGTTATCATGTCTACAATGATAACTTCTTTGTTTCGTCATTTAATTATAGTAGGTAATGACAGAACCTGTCTTACTTTCCTTACCTCTATTCCCAAACACCATTCTCAGGAATGAGAGTGACTCTCTGTCCCAGAAACCAGAGTTAATGTGAATGGAACTGTATTCACAGAACTTATAAAGAGAAAATAATGACAGATGGACAACTATGGGCTCTTGGACCATGAAGGACTTTGAAAAGTAACAAAATCAAATCAAAGTTGGAGACATAAGAAAAATATCAAAAGCTGACTCTAGATTCAGCTGCAAAAGATTGGCAGCAATGCTTGGTGAGATTGATCACAAAGGATCAGGAGTGGATATAAAGCTGATTCATTAAAAGTCTTTGACAGAGGAAACCTCTTGAAGGATACTTGTGCTCTTAGTCATAAACCAGGGGAAAATATATAAGGTTAGCCTCAAAAATAGTCCTATTAAACACTTACCACTCTAAAATAAACAAGTCCTAATAACAGACTTGATTCAAACTTATTGAATATTTGAATTTGAATTTAAGGAGTGATAGATAAAAGCACTGAATATAAGTTATATCATAGGACAATAGTATCAAACGTATTCAAGAGTACATAGCAATTTTTCTATTTTCTTCAGGTAGTATTAAAGAAAAAGAATGATAGTTTTATTTCCTTAAGTATTCAGATTCTTTGAGGATATATCCTAATTATACAAAGGACGGTAGAATGGAGGATAATTAATTTAGGCATCAAAATATTAACTGTTTTATCTAAAACCAGTACACATCAATTGTTAATTTAGTAAGATGCACTATTATGTTTAGACATGCTATGCCATGTTAAATATTGTATATTAAATTTATTCACATTCTAATAAATATGAATATTTAAGACAAAAGAATACTTCTTAGCTATAGAAGACAAGGATATTAATGTAGCACTGTTATTGTAGTTTTGTAGGAGTAGAAAAACACCAATGTGAAATTGTAAAGTTTGTTTCAATGTTTTAAAGTCATGCAAGCTTCATTATGTAGCTATTAAAAAGCAATTTTTGTTCATATTGCTTTGACCACATCACCTTAAGCCTTCTGAGGGGGTTATCCTGCCAAGAAACAAATTAAGCATTTATTAGAGGGTCACTGAGGCATCATTATAGGAGTAATCACTCACTACAGGTTCTTGTCATTAGTTCATTTATTACCCTCTCTGCCTCTTACAAGCTTTATAGAATCATGGATTTTTAATAAGTCTTGTGCTCTGTGGTGATCTCAGGTTCGTAACTGCTCATAGAATTTATAGTCTTCTTTGGTTTTGACAACTTGCTGCCTTACAAAATGATGTTTCCCTTCCTGCGAACATCCTATAAAATGGCTTGAAATAAGCTATAAATTGATTACTTAATGCAGAATATAAATGAATGATAGTACTAATTCTCCCAAATTTCTACAATTCAATTACTTTCTTTCCTTTCTTTATCATTTTCTAATTTTCAGTGGTGGGTATATTCCTTAGTTCAGTAGTTAAATCCCAATGAAATTTGAAAACAGTATCATTGATAGGCTCACACTGTAAAGGTTCTTAAGATACCAATGTGGAGACTCTAAAATGTAAATCCCCATTTCTCTCCCTCAATAAGAAAGGCAATGCCACAAAAACCAGACAAGATCTATGACACTGTAGTATGTACTTTAAAATAGAAACTACAAAATACCCATATCCCAAATGGACCACTATGCTTCCTTTTCACTTCTCTAAAAATGACTCTCATTGCCTTTGCTTTTGTGTACAAGACTATTGTTATACAAATATTTTTCATGTGAGAATGATATCCTTCTGAGATAGGCAAGAATCTTTTCATGCTGCTATAATCAAGTGAGGTAAAACTCTCATTCTCTAAGGCATTAACAATATTGTATGATAAAGTGTCCTTCTAGATAAATATAGTAATGCATAAAAATAATTTTTTAATAACTTCCTCTAATTTTTTTGTATATGGGACTAGCTATAATGTAAAAGGAATTCATGTGTGGATAGAATAATGGATTTTATCCTTAAAATTCTGTGTCTTTCAGTGCAAGAAAACTTACTGTGCTCTGTATTTCAGAACATCACTCACTGGAATTCCTGCAATACTGATTGTATGCAGTTTTAAATTATACCTAAGGGTTCTCTTCGAAAATCTACTTCTCATTTTAACTAGAAAAGTAAGCATATCTATATAACACATTTGATTCAAGTAATGTATACGGAAGTTATAAGTGCAGGTCATAGGTTTTTGCCTGTTTTCCCTTCCCTGCCACCTTGTAATTAAGAACGGTCCTGTGGAAAGCTTTGGACCATAAAATGTGAGTAGAAGTTACTTATGTCATTTGTGGAGTGAAGCATTTATGGACTCAGCCAGCATGTGCTCCACCACATTTTATCTTCCCTCTGCCACAGTGACCAGCAAAATTATAAGAAAAAAGATGATTTATCGGCCTAGGTCCCGTAACTTGAGTGAAAAATTAACCTTTATTGTTTTAAGTCATTAAGTAGCTTGAGGTAGGTTGTTCTGTATCTTAACTTAGTATCCTGACAGATAGAAAGATGAATGGAGTCATGAGGAGAAAACAATAAAAACGAAGCCTAAATTTAGAGCCTGTACACGCAGGCAGCATATACAGGGTTATAGATGTTGGAGAACATGTATGTAGTGAGCATCTATGTCATGGTGAACTCATTGTGCAGTTGTTGCTGAGATCATTTGGAATGCAGACGACTTTGAATACATAATGACTTGCAGCCCTATGGGAAGAAGTCGGAACACACATATTGTCAGGAACATGTGTTGGCTACTTGTAGCTGCATCTGGCATATTACAAGAAAAGGCTAAGACGAGAAAATAACTGACCTCTTTGCAGTCGTAATGAAAGGGAATGGAGAAAACCCACAGAATTAGGGACTTGTAGGTCTTCAGCAGACACCTGCTTCCCAACTAAAAAGTAAATGAAGTAAAATAAAAGCAATATAAATATACTTAAAATAATTTGAAGCACTATTGAAAGTGCTGTTAAATATTGGTCATTATTTTAATATGAAAAATTTTGGAAATAAAATACTGAAAGGTATTTCAAAAATAGAATATTAAAAATTATTTGAGCATTGAAAGTTATTTGCAACTCAGCCTAACTGCACATATAAAATCACTATTATGAACATAATATTGGTAGTTAAGATTCTTTTAGTAGGTTGAAGTTATGTCTACTAGATCCATTCAATTGAACAAAATGACTCAGGCCAAAGAGATTAAAGGTATAGTTTTTCACTATCAATTTCTGAATGCTGCTGTTACAAATTATCACATATTCAATGGTTTAAAACAACACATATTTATTATGCTACAGTTTTGGCAGTTGGAAGTCCAAAATGGATCCTATTAGGCTTAACACCAAAGTGTTAATAAGACTGTGTTCCATGTGGAGTTTCTAGGGGAGAATCTCTATGCTGCCTTTTCTTGCTTCCCAAATTCCTTGTCTTTTGGTCTCCTTTTATCTTTAAAACCTACAGGGGACTCAGTTCACAGAACCCCATCTCTGCTTGTCTTCATTTCTCATTTTTCTTCCTTTACCTATAAGGACCTTTATGATTGTTAAGATAATATTGACAAAATCATATGATCACAACTTCTGGGTATTGAAATATGGACATCTTTGAGAAGCCATTATTCTACCTACCACAGACTCTCTGTCCTTTAAAGAAGGACGTATCCATAGATTTCTCTGGATGTGTTCCTCACATATGCAAAATATGTTCACTTTATTCAGTTCTCCTCAAAGTCTCATCCTATACAGCATCAATTTAAAGACTCTCCCCCCACTCCCCCAAAATTAAACCTTCTAAATCTAATCAATGTAAGGTTTAAATCTCATCCTCTAGATCATCTAACTCAGGTGTGGATGAGTTCTGGATATGTGAGCCACAGGAAAAAATCCTCTTCATCTTTAAACTTGTAAAACTGAAAAACAGATGATCTGCTCCCAGAATATAATGGCAGGACAAAATATAGAATTCACATTAAAAAAAAGATATAGTGGAAGAAAAAGATAAGGAAGTCCCAGTCCCAATCAATTTCAGACTCCCACCAGGCGCACTCCATTGGGTTTAAAGATTTGATAATATCTTCATTAGACAACAAATTTCTCCACAGTTCTTTCCTAGATAATTCCATCTCTACGTCTGGCTTCTGCTGAGATGGCCAGTGATATACAGGTATTACATACTTAATCTCTTTAAGGAACCCTCTTTGTGCCTGAACACTCCAAACTTTTAATTCTTTCAATGTTCTAACCAAGAGTTTTCTAATCAGACAGTCGACTGTCTCTACAGAGCAGATTTCCCAGCAGTGAGTTTTCTAATTCACATTTGCTTTTTCTTTTTGATTAACAGTACTTCCCTCAATCTATCTCTTTCTTCTAGCATGTCACAAGAAGAAACTGAGCTACACCATCATTTGCTTGGAAATCTCTTCCTTTTACACACACAAGCCCGTTAAGTTTTTCCTTCCATATACCTATGGGACACAATTTGGTTCAGCTTTCGGCCATTGCATAACAAGGATCCCCTTTTCTCCTTTTTCCAACATCTATAATTTCCATCTGAGTTCTTTAACTCAGATAGCGTCTTTAACATACATATATTTCTTTTTTAAAAGAATAAAATAATGTTATTATTATTTCTTTGTTTACAAAGCCATACTCATTTTAAGATGTTGAACTCCTTTCTCAGTCTATGGATATTCCATGCCAAACCCACCACCAAAGTTTTAGTGTCCTTTACCACCACTTGTTTTTCTCCCCTTGCCTCACTGCTGCTCACTCCTATAGCAGCGCTCATCTTATACTTTGTGGGTTTTTGCTGGGGTCTAGCTGTTTATTTCTTTCACTGTATTCTGTTATCTCTGTCTGGTCATCTGTTGATGAGCATCTAGGCTGCTTCCATGTCTTGGATATTATGAGCTGTGCTGCTGTGAACATAGGGGTGCAGATATTTTCCCTGATGTGGGATTTGGTAATCTGTGAGCATATGCCTGGGAGGAAGAAGTGCTGGATCAAATGGTGGTTCCATCTTTATTTGAGCAATCTCCATACTGTTTTCCAGAAAGGTTGTAGTAATTTACATTCCCACCAACGGTGAAGGAATGTTCCTTTTTCTCCCTCTGACCTTATCTGTTTTGGATAAAGACAGTTCTTAGTGGTGTCAAATGGTAACTCATTGTGGTTTTTATTTCTATTCCTCTGATGATGAGTGATATCGAATTTTTTTTTTTTTTTTCATCTATGTATCTTCTCTGGATAGGTATCAGTCCAGTTATTTTGCCCATTTTTTTGAATGCCTCATTTACTTTTTTTTTTAATTGAGATGTGTGAGCTCTTTGTATATTGTGGAGTTTAAGCACTTGTCTAATGTATGCTATGTGAATATTTTCTCAAAATCAGTGGATTGCCTTTTTGTTTTAATGGTGATTTCTTTTTCTGGGCAGAAACTTTTTAGTTTAATGTAATCTCAATTATTGAACTTAACTTTGTTACTTTTGCTATAGCTGTTCTTTCCCAAAAAATCTCTTTGAGGCTGAGGACCTGGAGCATTTTCCTCACATTTTAAGTATTTTATGGTTTTGGGTCTTATGTTTAGGTTATTGGCCATTTTGAGTTAACTTTTGTAAAAACTGCTAATGAATAATCTAGTTTCTTTTTTTGCATGTGTCTGTCCAGTTTTCTCAACATTTATTGAAAAGACTCTCCTTCCATTGTATGCTTTTGATTTCTATGTCAAGATTTAGCTGTTCTTATAGGTGCGGTTTTATTTCCAGGGTCTCAATTTTAGTCCACAGATTGTGTATCTGTTTTTGTTCCAGACCATACTGTTTTAATGATGTTTGCTTTGTATAGCATAGCTTCGATTTAGTAAATATGATCCCTCCACTCTTCTTTTTTCTTCTCAGGATAGCTTTGATTATTTGAGGTCTTTTGTGATTCAAAAGTCTGTATATTGCTTTGGGTAGAATGGTCATTTTAATTAATTCTTCCAATCCATGATCATGAAATAGTACTCTATTTCTTTGTGGCTTCTATTTCTTTTGTTAAGATCTTGTAGTTTTCATTGGAGAAGTCTTTCACCTTCTTTGTTAGGTTTATTCCCAGGTATTTTATCTTGCCTGGTATTATTGAGGATAGAATTTCTTTCTTAATTTATTTTCCTCTACTTCATTATTTGTGTACAGGAATGATATTGATTTTTGAACATTAATTTTATGTCCTCCCACTTTGCTATACTCCTTTATTGTTTCCAGTAGTGTGTGTGTGTGTGTGTGTGTGTGTGTGTGTGTGTGTGTGTGTGTGTTTGTGTGCGTAGTCTTTAGGATTTTCCAGGTATAATATCATGTCACCTGGAAATAAGAAATTCCTTTAATGCCCATTATAGCCATAATGCTCTGGCTAAGACCCCAGGACTATATGGAATAGTAGTGGTGAGAGCAGACAGTGGTGTGTCTTTCCATATCTTAGGGGGAAAGCTTTCAGTTTTTTACCATTGAGTATGAAACTGGCTGTGGGTTTGTTGTAGAATGCTTTTATATGCTGAGGTGTATCAGCATATATGTTCTTGTTTTGGCGAGGGTATTTAGTATGAATGGGTGTTGAATCTTGTCAGATGCCTTTTTTGAGTCTATTGTTATGATCACATAATTTTTTCCTTTGTTGATGTGGTGTATTCCATTGATTGATTCATTTGCATATGTTAAACCATTCTTACATTCCTGGAATGGAATCCCACTTGATCATATTGTATTATTATTTTTTTTAATGTGCTGTTGAATTGTGTTTCCCAGGAGTCTGTGAGGATTTTTGCATATATATCCATCAGTGCTTTTGGTCTATCGTTTTATTTTTGGTGTTATGTTTGTCTGTTTTGAGTATCAAGGTAATATTGACTTCATAAAATATATCTGGGAGTTTTCCCTCCTCTTCAGTTTTGTGGAAGAGTTTAAGGAAGATGGGGTTTATGCCTTGTTTGAATGTTTGGTAGCATTCACTAGTGAAGCCATCTGAACCTGGGCTTTTGTTTTGGGGGAGATTTTTGATTGTTGCCTCAATTTCTGTGCTTGTGATTGATCTGTCCTTTCTATGGTTTTCAGAATTGGTTCTTTCAGTTTCATCTACTTCCCAGCTATATATCTCTTTGGAGTTAGATTTTACTGTTGTCATCTGGGCTATCATTGCCTTTACCTCTTTGGTAATCTTTTATGAACTGTTACCATATCATATTTATATGTTGGGTCATATCCCATTTTTTTATTTCCCCCATTGGTGATTTTTGTTCTGTCCTGTTGGTCCTCTCTTTGTTTCTGCATTTGCTTTCCTATTTATTACTGTCATTGGGACTTGGTGGATCATTGTTTTCTTTTATCCTGTTTCTCGAATATCTGGTTTAGTGGTAGAAAAGTTTATTCACTTTTGTTTTTCATTGAATACCTTTATTTCTCCAACAAAAAGCAGAAAATGAAACTGTTGTTTAATCAGTTAAGTTATTTTTATTTTTTTAATTTATGTTTTTATTTAGCTGTAACTTAACAGCCAATTCTGACAGAACATATCAGTGAAAAAAATCTCATTTTATTTTTCATCTGGGAAAATAAAAACAAATTCTGCTTTTCAGTCATCTTAAAGTTCATTTCATTGAAAGCTCAAACAATTTTATTTGAAACCTGAATATAAACTGGAAAACAATAGAATTTTTCAATATACATAGTTTAAAAATTATGTTGTTATATACTTCAAATCTGTTTACTCAGGGGCTTGCAGTTATGTTAGATAGTTTGACTTTTTTGAGTCTAGTTTTCTTACTGAGTCTAAGACATCACTCTCATAGCATTTACACAATTTACCTAAATAAGTATATTTGGAGTAATTTTGTATATATCGTATTTTATGAAAAAGTTATTTTAATATATGTTCTGCTATAAAACAGAATCTGTGTTTTTATTTTCTCAACTAAGTTGATGTTTAAGTTTCAAATAAATTTATAATCACCTAATATCTCCTAAAACCATTTAAATGTATATACTTCTCTGATTCTGAGGAAGCTGGAGAGCAATCCCAGTCTATTATTTTCTCAACAATTTCTTCAGTATTGAGGACACCAAATGACTGTATTATTGTATTATGTATGAGTTAAACTTGTACTTTAAAAAATATATGACTCAATTTCCAACTTCTCTTTACCCACAGCCCCTGGCAATTGCTAGTCTGTTCTTTGTTTCCCTAAATATGTTTGACTGTTTCATTAACTGTACCTAAGTGAAATAATGCAGTATATGGGGAGTTGTTATTCAATGGATGTAAAGTTTCAGTTACACAAGATGATTAAGTTCTCTCTGGAGAACTTTGTGCCTACAGTTAACAATATAGTATTGTGCACTCAGAAATTTGTTAGAAGAGTATCTCTCATGTTAAGTATTATTACTACAATAAAAATGCAATTCAAATGTTTAATTTTTATTTATAGAGCTAATATACTTTGGAGATTAATTTTAGTAATAATATTTTGAGAAAAATCTTAGGGTTAAATAAAATAAATTAATATTCCAACCATTGTTTAAAGTATATAATAATGTGTTTTGAATATTTTCCTAAGAATATTAATAATAAAGTGAAAAATAGCATGCATTTAATATTGGGAACATATGTCCAACATTCTCCTTATATAGACATAATTAAGAAAGGAAATATGAATTAGTAGGAAGTATGAGTTTTAGAATAAAAAGCTGATAGCTTTAATAAAATTTAATAACTATGATTCGACCAGTTTGTAGACTAACTTAAGGATACAGAGAGAAGGATGTAAGAATTTTTGATTAGCATTTCAAATAATGAAAGATAAATGAATCCTTAAGTGTGCTTAAAAATAATTTGCTTTCTTAAATGCACATTGAATTTGTTTTCTAAAGCTAATTTTTATTTGATCCAAATCATATAGTGGTGATCATTTTAGATGAATAAATTATTGTCAGAGAATTGAATTCAATAAAGCCTTCAAAATACCACTTTTTGCATAAAAATTGTATATAATTAGTAGGTGCATCATGATTTAATATACATATAAATAGCAAAATAATTATTGCAATCAGGTAAATATATCATCTAACATAGTTAGGATTGTAATGCAAGCACCTGAAACTGACTTTGTCAGGAAATTTCCAGTATTTGATATATTATTGATTCTAGTTCTTATGATGTACATTAGATCTCTCAAATTTCTCATGTATGTATTATATATAAAATGTCCCATGTATATGATTGCATATTATGTATATGTACAATATATATGTTTTGCATTCATGTAGTACTATGTTATGTATATAATGGAATATTACTCACCCTTAAAAAATATATCCTGCCATTTCCAGGATAATGGTGAACAAAATGAATGAACTTGGAGGACATTATTCTATGTAAAATGTTAAAAAGAGAATAAAAATAAAACTGCATCATTGTATATGTGGAATCTAAGTTAATTAAGTTAGCATCTTTTTTTGTAGAGATTTTTATGCCAAATCTTTTTGGAGTATTCATATACAGTCATCTTTTAAATGACATATTTTAAGTGAGCATTGTTTGGTTGTTTTCATTTGAAGTAGTAGAATCAGAAAAATAATCAATGCTGTTTTCTCAGATTGTAAAATTGGAAGATTTCTTTACTGATATTTAAATTGTCAGCCAACCATAAAACTTACATGGAGGACTGTGCTTTGATATCATTCAAGATCTCATTGATCTCATACAAAATTATTAAGATCTCTTTAAATTGGTTATAAGAATGTAGGAGTTGACATTTTTCATGGAACTAGTATATTCAAGTAAGAAATATTTGATTATTTTTCTTGAATTACTAATGTTAATTTATGTAATCAAAATGCCACTTGGCATTATTATTTAGAGCATACTGTTATGTAGAAAAGTAAGTTTAACAATGACAATTCATTGTTTTCCATTTTGATTTTCCTGTAGGAAACTAAATTGTTTATGTAGTAGAGTATGATTCTGATGAGGTGGTAAGGTGAGAATTTAAATAATTTACATTGGTTTTGGTTTTTATTTACCTGATAGCTTAATTGAAATCCCTAAAAGTCCATTTCAACACATTTTTTTATTCTATTTGTCCTTACATAAGTTGTGTTTCTATTAAAATGATAGATACTTTACATATTGTAGAAGGCTCTTGGTTTATGTTTCCAGAGAAAGAAAATCTCTTGTATTGTCTTTTATTAACAGTATTTATTGTAGTAGTTTTACATATGACTTTAGTCTTGTATTTGTATAATCATTCAGAGTCTAAATAGGGTACTTCATTTTTCAACATTTTGCTGCATTTTGTGAGGAAAATTATACATAAAATTATTTAATCTTTCTATATGGCCACTTCCATATTGGAAATGACTATAAATATTTTCTTTCCCATTGTGCCCATAGAATGTTCTATGAATGTGTCTAACTCTTAGAACAAGCATGATGCATAAAAATTGTTCTTATCTTACATATGAGTTATGTTCCAAGAGTTCTACATTTATTGAGAGTCCCAACTGTGTGTTCCTAGAGAAAGAGGAGTATTTATGGTATCTGGTCAGCAAAGATCTCACAACAGTTTTCTATAACCTTTCTCTCAGACCCTGAGTGTTTTCAGAGTTATGAGTAGGTATTACAAAGAAAAGTAGAAATTTGTGAGTAGATATATTGCTTAATGCTAGAATTGAATGAAATCAAATAAGTTTTCTTACTGGGAGAATTTCCAGTGCCTTTAATACCCATGTGCACTAATATGCAATAGAAGAAAAAGCATACAAGATTTCTGAAATATACTTCACTCTGCTTTTTAAAAGATCACAGTTTATTTAATTTTCTTTACAGTAGTTAGTGTTTACTAGCCAAACTTTATTTGTATTCCATCATATGTATTAACTTTTTAAATGTTCTGAAAATAATTTGAAAAAAAAATGATTTATTTTTTTGCTAGTGGCAAGTATATATGCATGTTCTATTAATTATTTTTTAAGTAGATGGTCGCTCATGGATAGATCTTGCATTTATCATATATACATTTTTAATCTCCTGGAAAATTGTTGGGGACATAAAATAGAGCAAGGTTGAAGTGGGAGCTGGCAGAACATCAAGGACACCAGGCCTGGAGCACCAGGTGAAGGCCACTGTGGAAAAGTACTGGGACTGTGGCTGTTCACTCCCCAAAATAAGACAGATACAGTTATGTAGTTAGAGAACAATGGGCTGCATAAGCAAATTCAATGTAACTATAAAGTTGCCTGTGTGAGCTTGAAGCAATGCTGTGTATGAACTCAATAAATTAGGTGGAGGGCAGGATGTTCAGGGCTCTCGATCCGTGAGACTATTGAAACCCTGACCCCAGCTTTCTGTCATCTCACTCTCTCTTGAGTTTCTTACTCTCCTGTGGCACCCCATTCCTCACCCCTGCTCCCAGGAGGAATCCTAGGCAGAAGATAATCATATCCCTTTGCAGAGTCCTATTTGCTGAAGGTCCAAAATGTCTCACTGAGTTTTGTACTTTAAGTTTCTAAAGCATAAAGTTGAGGCCAGAAAGATTCACCCCAGGTTTGGAAGCTTATAAGGGACGAGCTGAGATTTGAATTTGGGATCTGGCAATGACAATATGTGCATCCAATGTCCATGGAATGACATGCTGTAATCTTTCCTGGAAGTTTGCTTCTGCTTTCAAATCTCATATTTTAATTTTTTTTCAAGTCTTTTGAAACATTTTTTTTTCTCCTTCCTTCCTAACTTCTCTATGTTTATCTTTACTGTAAGAATTATATTTGTTTTTCTCCTTTTCTACATGGTTCCTTTCAATTCTGTACCTTCTGTAGAAATTGAATCTTAAAAATATTCACTCCATTCTTTGGTCACCCACAAAGACCACTTGCTATTAGTCTTTGTTGTTGTTGTTGTTAAAAGCTACAAGAAAATGTAGGATTAAAAGACTGCTGTCCTTTGGTTCTACTATAATTATCACTGAAAATTAAACTCAAATGTGATGAACAATCGATTAAAAAGGGTTTTTTTGTGTATGTAAATGGTTGAAATGCATTTATTTATTTTCAAGAGAAAAACCACAGATTGAGCACACTATTTTTATAAAAGTTGCCACATAGCATCCAAGTTAATGTGTCGGGGTTTGCAATACAGAGTATCTACTCTGATCTCTCCCAGAACCTTACTCCAGATCTTGATGACAGCCCAGCAGCAGGGAAAGAGTAAAGGGAATCATATAAGAAGGATTAATGTGATGGGTCTGTCACAGTTGAGGGGCTGGAGTGTTGGAAGAACCAGAGCCCAGAATACAACAATGAGGAAGGAGTCATAGCAGTGAACCAGGATAGAGTTAAGGAACATCATATGATATGTTTTAGAAAATGAAAGGGATACATGTAGATAGTATATTAGAGCAAATATTTTCTTTGATTATCTATATAAATATATTATCTGTGAGTATCTATAGCAATATTGAAAATAAAGTAGTTTAAAAATTGAAATTTATAATACACAGCATCTGAATTTGAGTTCCAGATATGCCACTTACTAATAATATGATTTGGGAAAATTTTTAACTCATGTAGGCCTCAGTCTACTCATCTGGAAAATGGGAGATACGTTATCATTATTCTCAAGATAAACCATATCTTGTGTAACAAAACAAGTGTCAACAAATTTAGCAAGGCTAAAATTATAGAAAGCATCTTCTCATATCTCAAGTGATTGAACTAATAAATGAACCAAAAGAATAAAACTAGAAGTACCACAAATGTGTGGTCATTGAACAACATGCTCTGAGCAACTCTTGGATGATCATAGAAAATGAAATATACTTAAGACTTATCTAGAAACAATTGAAAATTTGGAGACAAGCTGCCAGAACATATGGGATAAGCAAAAGTGGTTCTAAGAGGAAAGCTTATAGTCATGCAAGTGCACATCAAAAAAACAACAGAGAACCCAAATTAAATATACTACATTAAAAAATGAAAATTGAAAATGACATGATCATCACAATAGATGCAGAAAAATGTGTTTGACAAGATTAAACACATTAATGATAAAAAAAGCCCTCACTAAATAGGAATAGAAGGCATAACATAATAAAAGCAATATATGACAAACAGCCAACATTATAATCAATGATAAAAATCTGAGAGTGTTTCCCCTAAGATCTGCAATAGGACAATGTTGGTTATTATCACCAGTACTATTCAACATAGTTCTGGAAGTCTTGGCCAGATCAATAAGGCAAGAAAAGCAAGCTAAAGGAATGCACATTGCAATTGGAGAAATAAAGCTATTATTATTTATAGATGATGTGATATTATACCTGGAAAATCCTAATGGCTCCATGAGAAATCTGCTTGAAACAATAGAGTAGTATAGCAAAGTGGCAAGATATAAAATCAACACACAAAAATCAGTAGCACTCCTATCTTCAAATAATGAAGTAGAGGAAAAAAATCCAGAATGAAATCCCTTTCACAATAACACCAAGACAGATCAAATACCTGGGAATATACTTAGCAAAGAATGTGAAAGACCTCTACAATGAACATTACAGGATCTTAACAAAAGATATAGTGGAAGACACAAAGAGATGAAAAAAATATTCCATGTTCATGGATGGAAGAATCAACATAGTAAAAATGGCCATTCTACCCAAAACAATATATAAGTTCAATTCAATTCTCATTAAAATCCCAGGGACATTTTCAAATAGAACTGAAGTTTGTATGAAAGCACAAAAGGCCTCTACCAGTCAAAGATACCCTAAGAGAAAAAAAGAACAACAGATGAATCACACTCCTGACTTCAATCTACACTGCAGAGCAATCACCAACCAAACAATATGGTACTGGAACAAAAGCAGATACACTGCTCAGTGGAATAAAATTGATAGCCCAGAAATAAAGCCACACATATACAGGCAGTTAATCCATGAGAAAGGTGCCAAGAGCATATAATGGAATAAGGAAAGTCTATTTAATAAACAGTGTTGGGAAAACTGGAAGGCATCTTCAAAAAATTTTAACTCAAAATAAATCAGAGAAGAGATCTGGACATAAGATCCCAAGCTATAAAATACTTAGAAGAAAAGGAGGGAAAAAACACTCTACAACCTCAATCTTAAAGATATCTTTATGGAAGGAACAACTACAGCAAAATAAACCAAAGCAAAACAAAACAATTGGACTAAGCATAAAACTGAAAAGCCTCTGCACAACAAAAGAAACCACCACCAGAACAAAGAGACAACCCATGGAATTGGAGAAGATATTCATATAACATACTTCAGGTAAGAGCTTAATCTTCAAATATGTAAAGAGCTCATACATCTAAATAATAAAAAAGCTAATGACCCACTCAAAAAATGGGCAAATGAACTGAACTGACACCTATGTAAAAAAGACAAATGAATGTCCTACAGACACCTGAAAAAATGCTCTACAAAATTCATCAGAGAAATGAAAATTACAACTGCAATGAGATACCACCTCACATTAGGGAGAACAGCTTATGTCAAAAAGACTTGAAAAGACCAGGTGTTAGTGTGGAAAGTGGAGAAAAAGGAATCCTCCTACACAGTTGTTGGGAATGTAATTGGTGCAACCTCTCTGGAAAACAGTACAGAGATTCCTCAAATAAATAAGGATGGATTTATTATTTGATATGGCATTCATGGTCCTGAGCATAAACCTAGATGATACAAAATTTCTAATCAGAAAAAAATACATCTGCGCCTCATTGTTCATAGAAGCACAGTTCACAATGACCAAGCCATGAAAACAACCTAAATGCTCACCAGCAGATGACTGGTAATCAGCTGTGGTACATATACTCAATGGAATGCTATGCTGCCATTATAAAGGATGAAATTGTGTCATATGCATCAATATTCATAGAACTGAAGGGGATAATGTTGAACAAAATAATTCAGAACAATAAAGAGATATACAGACTAATTTCACCCATATGCAGAACATAATGAAATGAAACAAATGGAACATACAAATCCCAACAAAAATAACAAAACACAGGACTAACTGTGGTTGGAAGGGGGAGTGAGGGGGAATATAGAAAGGGTGATGGTGAAGGACACGGGGCTTTGGTGGTGGGTGTGGTGTGGAATAGACAGGTAATTTAATTATTGAAAGTGAATATGAAATTGTGAACAAAAAATAATAATTATTATTTTTAAAAAGCCTTTAGCAATTTCTTGATTAAACATTGATAACCCAATAATTTGCTATCGTTATACCTTCTATTATTTTTGATACCTTTAATCACAAATAGCATTTCTAAGGGAATAGATACACAATTAGAATTGTTAAAGTTTGTATTGAGTATTATTATTTACAATACATTTGTTTCTTTATGTATAAATTTATTGACACAATTATTATATTATTTTTTTCAGATGGCAAGAGTAGATTAGGAAAGCTAACTTATACAAGATTTACACATCTCTAATTATGGTAATCAAGGAATTTCAACCCAATCTCTTATTAAAATCTATTTTACAAAAACTGCACCCTGATACCTCCTTTATTATTGTTTAAAAATATGCTCTCTTAAATAATGAAATCTTCAATTTCCTGTTTTTTAATACACCAGAATCAAATCCCTCCCATATTGTGTCAATATAGATCAGATGATTGACTATCACTAAAACTAATAGCTAACATTTTTACTGAGTAAATAAAAGATGCCAGATTTTGTAATATGTGTTTTAATAGTCCTCTTCAGTATTTCTAATTCTCATTTTAAGAAGTAATTGCTTTTGTACTCATTTTACAGATGAAGAAACTGAGCCTAAAGGAGGTAAATATGTGATACACCCTGGCAAATAGCAGACACGATTCTAAAGCTCTTTATCACTTTATATGTAACATTAAGCTACTTATAATAGATAATAATTTTTATGATGAGAAAAACATATTTCAAAAGGAATTTCCAAGCCTAAAATAACCTAAATATTCTGACAGATGATAGCTTATTAGCTAGTTTATTAACCAAAGTTCCTAAAACCAAGCTCCTATGAGTTTCACATTTGTGCTCAACACAAAATTCAGGTTAAGGGAACTTGAAAATTAGACACCACTGGTTAGGTGGCCTGATCCCATGATTTGGAGTCTTGCTCATCTATACATGTGCATATGAAAATTATATAGTTAGGTATCTTTAGACTGATCTTCAATACTTTTTAATCTATTTGTGCTGTAGTTTCATCTGTAAAATTAGGATAATGTTAGTACTACTATTTCTACTACTACTGCTACTATTATAACTCCTCCTCTTCCTCTTCTTCTTCCTCCTCCTCCTCCTACTGCAACTAAATTAAATGCATAATATTGGAAAGTATGTAGAATGCTATCTGGAACAAAATAAGAACTGTATAAAAATTTACTATATAAATTAATATATTTATAATAAAACACCCTCCTTCCTGATTAGAAATTTCCTCTCTGTCTCTCCTGTTTCCTGATGTATTCGATTTGGCTCTTAGAATACATGTCACATCGCCTTTTCTTATAAGAACTTATTTCCTTTCTTTTTTAACTTAAAGTCTTCCTTAAGCTTATTGAGAAGCAGTTATTCTACTACCTCTGTGTATTGTTCGATAATATTCATGCATAAGTGAGTCAGTGATTCTGGAGGCAAGAGATTTAACTTCCATGTCTTTCCATCTAAGAGAACATTGTTGATTTCAATATCATTAAACCATGAGTCATAATAAGATGGCAGTTAACACTAGTGGAAACTGTTACCTTCTAGTATGATTATTCAGTGCCTTCTATGTGTGTGATAAATAGGTTTAAAAAGGATTCCTAGAACATTGTCATGTCCTAATCTACAGATTCTGGAAATATGTTACCTTTCCTGCCAAAGAGTACTCTGCAGATACTAAATTATGGACTTTGAGATGGGGATATGATTCTGGTTTTTCCAGTTGGGTTCATTGTGATCATAAGATAATGTGAAAGAGGGAGGCAGTGAAAGCCAAGGTTATCATGATGTCCTTGCTGGAGGGAGGCTATGAGTCAAGAAATGTGGAGAGCTTATAGGACCTGGAAAAGAAAGGATTTTTCCTTAGTGCCTACAAAGGAATGTCGCTCTGCTGACACAATGCTTTCAAGACCTCTGGCTTCCATAACTGTAAGTCATATTTTGTTCTTAGAAAACTGTGTTATTTTAAACCACTGAATTTATGGTTACAGCAGCCATAGGAAATTACTAAATCTACTTCCAGGAATGAAAGATAATGGAAAATAAAGATAAGACTAAATGGAGGAAAGGAGGGAAGAAGGAAGGAAGGAAAGAAGGAAGAAAAGAAGGAAGGTGTTTTACTACAAATATATTTGTAATTAGTAAAACTAAGAGTCAGAAGCTGAATAGACAAAGAATATTAGTCAGAATTGATGTGAGCAAAATTTTAAAACAAGTGCATTAAGTACTTTCTTCTTGGAAATTGGTGAGCATTAATATGACAATAACTTTATAATGAGCAAAAGCATTGTAACAAAAACAAATTAAATTAATACCTTAATTCATTTAAAGATAAAGGTATAGCAAACCAAGTGCAAATAAATCCTATTTGGGAAATGGTGAGTAAAGTTTTTAAAATGTATTCTCTCATAAGCTTTAAGTCTCAGTTGTGTCTTTTACATCTCCCGTCTTTTGTCCTTCCGTATCCCACCCCTGCTCCCTGATTCTCCTTCCAGCCAGAGCAGTTGTGTTTAGGGTAGTGGTGAAGGAAGAGTAAACAGAAGGGCAATGGAAGGGATGCTACTGTCAGTCTTGTTTAATAGAGTCTACAGAAATGCTGAACAGAAGTTTTAATAGCATTCCTGGCAATAACCATCCCAGCTTCCCATGTATTTTGAACCAGATTTAATTTGAATTAAATAGAAATAAAAAGTCTTTACCATTGCACCCTAATGACTGTAATTTTCTCTCAAGCTGTTACTTACACAGTATGCTGCACCTTGGAAAAGGCATTCGTATCCTTTTTCATTGAGTCTCAAGACTATCGTTTTTATTTTAAAAATGAACTTATTTTTTAAGAATGAACTTTAAAATGTGTAATAATATGCCAGAGAAGCTCTTCTAGATTTTCCACAAAAGAAGCTCCTAAATTATTTGCTGTCTTTCTGTCGTAATTTTATTTGCTGTCTTTCTGTCGTATCAGTAATTCTAGCCAGCCCAATACCACCCAGCTTGTCTTTTGGGATGTAATACTCCTGTCAGCAGCTCTGTGTGGAGCGTTTAACTCCCCACATCGCTATAAGCCCGAGTGCCTGAGCCAGAATGTAGCCAATATGACTTTAAGTAGCTTAACTCTCTGGTGCCAGATGGTATGCAAATTGGTCCCTTTTCACAGATACAGATGTCACTGTGCCCAGAGTTTGTTGGAATGTATACATCTATTCCTGCTGGGAATAATGTATCGTGGAAAAACTCTTTGCCCTAACTGCCAATGATCTCTAGAAGATAGAAACAGCCCTAGATGACAGCTTTGAAATATACACCCTTCTACTAATGAGAATGACAAACACACACACACACACACACACACACACACACACACACACACAAAATCAAAGATGGGGAAGAACATATATTTTTGAATTTATATGGAAACATACATTCACCTTATAAATGAGAATGATTGTTTTTAAATTACTAAATAAGATTTCCTAATTTGTCATTTCCTCTTTTACTCATTGTAAGTGATGCCAAGGATCATTAAAACAATCTTTTCAAAAGAAATGGATTAGGCAAACCTGTTTGCATGTATTACTTCTTTGATAGAAGAAAGTAGAAATGAATGAAAGTAATGTCAATGTTAATACAAGTTATCTGGACTAGTTAGATCAGCTTTTAGAAAGAAGAGCTGAAGCTAAATCCTATATCCTGAGTTTTCCCTTGGTTAATGTAAGGTTTTTCTGGGCTCCGAGAGGAGAAAATTTCAATCAGACAGAAAGCAGAATAGTCAGGGCTTTATTGGACTTTGCGCTCCCGGGCGAAACTCCCAAGTCCGCAAAACGGGCCTGGGGAAGTCACGCGCAGAACAAAGCAGTACCGGCTCTTTAAGCAGAGAAATTTCGCGGGCTTCCCATATCATGATTGGGGATTGGCCCGTGAATCCAGGTGTGGGGGTCGCATCCCTTATTCTGACGTCATCCACCTTTTTCCCAGGCTTGGCCGCCGGGCATGCCCGCTGGGCATGCCCGCTGTCCCTGCCCACTGTCCCGTCTTTCTGAGCCAGCCTAACAGTTAATATCTGACACAAATTCAGTTCTGGGGACTTTTTCTTTTTTTCAGTCTGTCCCCATGGAATGGTAAAATAAGATTATTTTTCTGTTTTTGTGAACCTTTTAATCATCCCATGATCATTTAATTGATCATATATTAAAACATTGGCTGAAAATTTTAACTTAGATGAGTATACTTGGAAAAAATCTGCTTTAAAATAAAATAATCTATTCCAAAGTTAGTAAAAATACTTTAATATCATTTGTGACTTAAAATTGTTCAATCACTATCCTCTTTATTAAAAACATAAAATCTGAGAGAATTTTATACATTCAAGAGTAATCTTAAGACTGAAATGTAAGGCTACACAGAAATCTAATATATATTTACCATGAATTTTTCATTGTTGTAGATACGCTGAATTATAGTATTTAGTAGAAATTAATAAAAATATTTGAGTTTTTGCTTTCACACGAGTGATCTAATTTGATGACATACCAAATTACTGAATACCACTAAAATATTTTTAGAAATTTTTCTAGAGAAAACCTAACAACCATGCTACATATCTAAGCAAATAGATTGACTTACATAATTGCTTTTACAACTAATATATTAATTTGAATTTGAAGTATAATATTTCATGCTTAAGGAAGAATTAAAAACTTTCAAATGTAAACCATAAATACAAATCTATTATAAAGAAAATGTCTAGGAAGAACTAAAGAAAACATTTTCAAAAGTACGTGAACAGTATCTTTTTATTTAAGAATTTAAAGTATTATACTGAGTCAATGATATAAATTAATTGCAAAAAATAGTTTAATTTTTAAGCAATAAAACTAATCTAATATAATAAGTCACAGTTAAAGCAAGAGAATAAAATGGTTAAATATTTGCCCAAGGTTATTCTGCTTGACAAAGTAGAAGAGCTAGTGTTTTAGACCAGTTCCAACTAACTCTAGGTAAATTATTTGATTTCATAGTAAGGATATGAGAACTTCCAATCTTTTTACTATTTACTATTCAAATTGTAGAGATGAACTATCTGGAGGAGTTGATATATAACCACATAGTGTTTGACTCATGGTAGGTGTTCAGTGATTTTTAGACAGTGTTTATGTTTTGAGATGCCATTCTGATGGTTTTACAAAAATTCGCTAACTTTCTTCTCAAATTTTTTTTTTGTTTTCTCTGACTCACTGCCACATGTATTTTCTGACTTTTGGATTCCATAAGATATTAGATGAAAATCTAGTTACTGCCTGTCTCATTAGGACCTGGGCAGTTCTGCCTGCAAATACTTGTAAATTTATATTGCACCTTCACTTTCTATTTCTTCACACTTTCATTTTTCATTTTAGTGTTCTATATTTCAGTATAGTACAATATTAATAAATAGTCTATATTGCTTTCTGGTAAAAATTGATTTTTGCTAAGTTTAGCCTTCAATTCGTATCGAGTTGTATTAAAACAATGGATAATACTCATGATTCTATTAATATGAAAGAAAAAGTTGTTTCTAATCTAAAGCACACAAATTGATCTTGTTATCAACAACTTATGAAAGAGACTTATTGTTCTTCAATTTGCCTAATATCTAGCAAAGGGACATTGTTAATGTAAAATAATTTTAAGGCATGTCCCTTGCTTTCAAGAGGCGGGAATAACTAGTATGATTATTTTTTGCCTTACTATTACCTATCAAGAGTTACTTATTTTTAAACAACTGCTTCTACCACCATTAACAAAATAATAAAAAAAAATGTAAGCCCAGGAAAAGCAATAAAAATTACAGGATTTTCTTTTTTAAAACAATTAGTCAATTGTTGTGCTTATTATGTAAATAGAACTGATGTTACATAAAGTTGCCATTGATTTCATTTGTCAATTAGCATCATAAGGCAATATTTTAAAGTAAATGTTAGTGTGTGTAACAGTCTCACCTCACCTCTCCTGCCCATTCTCTGCCATCTCAAGGACACTGATACTCTTATATTCTGTCAGAAAACTGAAAAGAAGGGCTCCATTTTTGTATCACCAGTTAATGACAATAAAGAAAACTTCTTATTTTTCACTCTGTGTCCCTCTCTAACTTAGGGGTAATTGTTGTATAAAAATTGAGTTTTATGGAGGCAGCTATAGAAAATCAGTAGCACTAATATTTTTCTGTGCCTCTTAAAGATCATGTAATTATGATTCTGATCCTCTGCAGCTCATGTAAAGATAGGTCCCACACATCTCTACTGGCATTTAAACAAGTAAAATTTATGACTATAATGCAGGTAGGGAAGATATTTCAACTCTGCAGACCTTGTAGTGAAAAATTCATTTTGAACCCAATTGTTGCCAGAAAATATTATTTGCACTTAAAATTTTTTTCTATTGCCTTTAAATAGTAATTGCAGTGTTCGAAAGGAGTGATTTGGTTTTTCTGGGGGGTTGACTATTTCATTATTATTGCCATTATTATTTGGGGGAGACCACTGAAAACAAGGGACCATAGTAAAATACATGATAGTCAAATCCTTCACTACATGTCATTTTTATTTTAGCATCTTTTCTCCATTTCCTCTCAGGGAGACAATGGTACTATGTAAACAAAATTTATCAAAATATTAAGTTGTGTACTTATGGGAGGAAAGAAATGTCAGTGATGGTGAATGATTATAGGGAAAACATGATCACATAAATAAATATGAGTAAAATCTTATAATGAACAAAGGAATAAATTTATATTCTTTCATGCAACTGAAATTCAAACAAATAAGTAGCTTGAAGTAAAGAGGGCAAAAACTAAAACAAAACCACTAAGTATCAGCTATACCAATATATGAGAATCATACCACCCTTACCATCTGATCAAGCCTTAATAATCATCACATTAGATGTCTGATATATGAGGCTTCCCTCCAAAGTACATTAGTAGGACATCCCCGCATCATATTGAAAAGTGGCATTTTTGCTTACTCAATGTTTTTATTTCTCTACTGGTTTCCATAATTTTTCTTTTTAAAATATGGTTTTCAATTAAAAATTGGATTTTAAAATAAGTGGTTACCAGAAGGAAAGGGAGAGGAGAGAGGAAAAATTGAATGTAAAGGGTCAATTGTAAGGTAAAGATTAGATTGAAATATCCTTTAATTTAGTATTTACAGATGTCAATTTACAAAGATGCCCATTTAAAACCTATATAATGCTATGAGGCAATGTTACGTCAATGATACTTCAATAAAGCTGAAAAACAAAAATAATAATAGTTTTCAACTATCAACTTGTCAAGAGACTTTAAGCACTTGATGCCAGTAAGAAAGAAATCAAATTGAAAAAGAAAGTAAAATGCTATTTGCAAATGTAATAACCATATTCATAGAAAAGTCTAAAAACTCCCTAAAAAATTACTATAATTAATGAGTACAATAAAGTGGCAGTCTACAAAATTAATATACAATGCTATTTTGCATTTTTATATGCAAACAGTATAATAGAAAAGAATGAAATCAAGACTATCCCATTATAATAAAACAAAAAGATTTGAATACCTTGTAATATACTTAACAAAGGAAGTAGTAGATTGGTATAATGGAAACTGTAAGAATTTTTTAAAAGAAATAGAGGAAGATACAAAGAGATGGAAATATCTAGTGTTCTCATATTTGGGAAGAATTAACATTGTTAAAATGGCCACCTTGCCTAAAGCAACATAAAGGTTTAATGCAATCCCCAACAAAATCCCACTGGCATTTTTCAAGGATATAGAAACAGAAAAATGAATATTTATATAATCACAAAATATCCTAAATAGCCAAAGCAATCATGAGAAGAAAGAGCAGAAGCAGAGTATCGCAATCCCAGACCTTGACATATACTGCAAAGCAATAATCATCAAAACTGTATAGTTCTAGAATAAAAGCAGTCACAGATAAGCAGAATAGAACTAAATTGCTTGAAAGGTTCATGCATATATGGCCACTTAATTTATGACAAAGGAGCCGAAAGCATACAGTGTAGAAAGGAAACGTCTTTTCAACAAATGGTGTTGGGAAAACTGGACAACCACATGCAACAGAATGAATCTAGACCACTCTCTAATATCATAAAAATTAATTGAAAATATTTTATAGACTGGGATGTAGGACCATAAACTATAGAATGCTTGGAAGAAAACATAGGCCATATATTCCATGATACCAGGCTTAGAGAGATCTTTGGGGATTCTGGCAGCAAGTGAAACAAAGCCAAAAATAAATCAGTGCAATTACATCAAACTGAAAAGCTTCTGCACAGCAAAAGAAGGTATCACCAAAACTAAAAGACTTCCCACTAAGTGGGATAAGATATTTTCACATCGGTGATGGCTACAAGGCACATGGAAGGATGTTCCTTCTTGCTTGTTTTTAAAGAAGTGCAAATCAAATGACATTGAGATACCACTTTGCACCTGTGAAATTACCTATTTTCTGAAAGTCTGATAACACCAAATGTTGACAAAGATGTAGAGAAAATAGAAAAAAATTTACGCTGCTGGGAGTGTAAATTGGTGCAGCCTTTATTGAAAAATTGAGAATGAAACTCCTATATACCCTGTCATCCTACTGTGAGTATGTACCCCTAAAACACAAAAACACTCATTAGCAGTGATATGTATGCACCCCCATGTTTATTGCAGCACTATTTACAGTAGCCAAGATTTAGAAAAATACCTGTCTGTTGTTAGATGAATGGATAAAGAAGTTGTCTTAAAAATGCACACTAGAATACTACAGAGCTCTTTAAAAAATGAAATCCTGTCATTTGCAACAATGTGGATGGAACTAGAGGGGATTATACTAAGTGAAATAAGTCAGAAAGAGAAAGACAAATACTGATTATCTCACTCCTATATGGAATATAAGGAAACAAAGCAAATAGACAAAAAGAAAACCAACCTTTGGACATTGACAATAGAAGAGGATACCTATTGAGGAGATGAAGTATGGGAGCAAGTGGTGATGGTGTTCAATGGATAGTGGTGAAGGGCTTTTGGTTACTTGGTCATGGATGTGGTGTGTTGTCATATATTTACCGAACAGTGGAACTACACATGGGCTGATTTATATGATGTCATTTATAATCCTTGGCTTTTAAAATTAAAAGTAAAACATCTATTTTGATGCTTTAGTAGAAATTCATATACTAGCCTATTTTTACCTATTCTGTTTTAGTGATAAATGGATATTTGAAATTTCAAGATTGATATTTTCTGGCATACATTATTATAACCTCAAACAATGAATAGATATTTGAGAATGACCAGAATAAAAGAAAATATCTTAAGTCTAGGTATTTGTTCATGAAGGGAAGAATTACCTTCTCTTCTCTGAGTGCTAGGTATTTCATGGTGAGCCATCTGACACAGGTGACATTTTTGTTTGGTTGTTTAAAATTTCATTGAAACTGGAGGGCTGGTACAGGCGGGGGCTAGGGAAGAGACATCTACTTTGAGTTTGGGCCTGCAGTCATATAATGAACTTGACTTCACCTTTTCTTTGGTTAGGGTGATGTTTTTGATAGTGAGAACTGCATCCTCTCAATTTTCTCCTGTCTTAAGCAAGTTGCTTGAGTCTGTAAACTAAGAAAACTTCTAAGAGTGGTGGTGAGGTCTAAAAGCAGCTGTCTGGTAGAAGGTCGAAAGAGAAATGTACAACTTTCAATTAATTTTCAGAAATACTTGCATAGGAAAACCTGGTGTAAAATGGAAGGAAAATCCCACTCCAGCCTTTGCTGCAGCCACTACCCATTAGAAAGGAAGCAGGAACAGTCGCCACACCAGAGGGGGACAGACCTGCAGCAAGAAGGTGGGAGTTCCATTGCTCTTCACAGACCAAAGCAGCCAGTGACTCCCCTAGTGGAGAATCTCCCATATTCTCCCCAGGGAGAGACCCAATTTGAGGAGGGCCCAGATCTGGCCTATATGGTTCTGGTTGTTGGGAAGTCAAACTTCTTTTTCCAGGGCTAGGCTATGGGGCTCTCTAGAGGGAAGGCTTTCACAAAGACAGATAAGGATTAAACCTGATTTCTTATGAAGAATACCCACTCAGCTAAAGATGGGTCCCAGGTTGCAGAAGACAAATCCCAGTGTCCTGTCTGCCAACACTTTGCCAAAAAGGACCATTGTTTATGTGAGGATCTCTGTGCCTTCTACCACCCAGGCATTAGATTACCCCTGTGAGTCTGGTCCTTCACATCCAGGTGGGAAGGATTCCTCTGTGACCTAATGGCCACTTTTTTCTCTGTGATCTTGTGGTGACTACTGTGAAGCTGTTCCACTCACTGTCCTGAGTCAGTGATGCCCATTCCTGCCACCATGTCCCTTGCAGTTGTGTCCAGAGTTGTGTTCATCACTGGTGTGTAGTTTGCACTTTCTTCTAGTCCAGCCTCCAGAGACTTGCCTTCCTCTTCAGGTCCTTCTCTGCTCCCTTTAACTGGCCCCTGGATCTTCTGACAGCTGGACAGAAAACCTCCCCAGTGCTATCTTTTGTGACGCCTGCAATACTGTCCTTGTTTCCTGAGAGCCCTAGAGCAGTGTCCTACTCTGCCCTTTTTCTAGATGTTGGTGTTAAAGTCCCTTTTAGGTGATCGCCCCCCATCCCCCAAGCCAGTGTTGTCAGGTGTCTGGGAAACTCACCGGGTTGCCATACCTGGGGTTGGATTGTATGGCTGGAAGAGTTACTCTCTGAAAGGCCACTCCCCTACTTTGGATTTCGGTCTCTGCAGCAGCATGAGCCTCACCACTCTATTTGTGATCACAGGCCTTTGTGTGCATCCTCTCATAGCACTTCTCAAGATCTGTGGCATTTTTGTGACATCCCAACATGAAAGATTTTCTGCTAAAATGAGCGAGGCTCTTGGTGCCATCGCGTCCCAACATGGGAGAATTGTGAGACTTTCCCCAAGACTGCGCCTGCCTTGGCCTCCCCATTCTTCTCCTGATGTTGTTTGTTCTGGGATGACAGGCCTGTAAGACATCTTGCAAAGCCTCTCAGCCCATTTTAGTTAGGTTATGTCATTGTGAGGCCACCAACCCTTTCTTTTGAATTCTGTCAGTCTCCTCTTGGCCTAACTTTCACATAACCTGGGCAGTGCTGGTGTCCTCTTACAGCCCCTTGTATTCCAGCACCAGCTGATTTCTGTGAAAACACCAGTGGGGAGGTTCAAATGTGGACATGCCCTGGGGATTTGGGTCAGATGTTGTGTGGACAAGAGGAAGAAACAAGAGCCACTGGAGCACAAAGAATGAGATTTTGAAAGGAAATTATCTTTATTTTATAATTGAATAAAGGTAGTACAAACAAACAAAAAAAAAGAAATAAAATAGGAAAGAGTGTCAGAGGGTTGGGAGATAGTTAAAAAGGAGAATGAAAAAGATGACCCAAAGCTATAATTTCTGTGGTAAGTCATAGCAGGAAATTGTGTAGTGTTTTTTCACAGTATTTGTTAATTGTTTATTTTACCAAGAGACTCTGCTCCTTAGTCCAAGTATTCATGTTTCCTTTTCAGGAACACAGGACAGTGACTAACATGAATAAATTCTTTATATTCTGAAATTATTTTGCACTCTGAAGAGATCAACAAGCCTTCTGTATCTCCTCAAAAACGCTCATGGCATCATAATTTCTATAAAAAATTGTGTGTACCTTTTTGTTTCAGACACAGCAAATTTACAGAAAACTGTAACCCCCAGAGATATAATGAACACTCCAGAAAAAGGAAATTGCAAGTGCTTGACCAGAAAGCTGCACATCTGAGATTTTGACAAAGCGCTGGAAGGGTCCTTCTCAGCATGATGTCCTTCTAGACTCAGGAACCTTTCCTTTTAATCCTGGAAGAACAGTGTCATATCTAGTTTGTAGTTACAACTAAGTGTAAAGCTGAATCATAAAGCAAGTTGAGAGAATCTAGATATCTAAAAGCCAAAATATGTATTCTATGTCCCTATTTAATTGGACAAAATAGATTTGAAAATTCTAACAAGCAATAATAATTACCCTGTTGTACATCTACCACTTATACAACATGACTTTAAGTGTTTGCATATTTAGTATGTGATGCTGAAATTATTATTATCAATTTTGCAAAAAGGAAATAGCACAGTGAGATTAGATAACTTTCCAAAGTTTTCACTGACAGGGGTTTTGGAGAACCGTTAGAAGCTGCTTTTGAATTGAATCATATAATGCCAGACCTTATGCTCTTTAGTGATATTATGATATTGTTCTAGAAATGTGGTTATTTTTAGGCTTCACTGACCTCCTTAGGCAGATGCTAGTTAGATATCTCATTACAGCAGGTACACACACACGTGAAAATTCTACAGTTCTATTCCCCAGTGATCTGACAACTCAGCATTTGATAAAATTCCAGTATGTTGCTATTTTTTCTTTAAATGACACTTATTCTAAAAGCTGAGGTGTTGAAATAGCACCGCAGATCAAACATCTCCAAATATACTTGAATAATGTCATGAATGATGTTTATCCTTCTCAAATTATTATAGCACTTAAGTTTGATTTTTATCTATATTGAAATTGGTATCCTGAAGAGCGTCTATTGAAAAAATTATTAATTACTCAGTAACTGGATTTGAAAAATTTCCACCTGTGAAAGCAGAATTCTCATTTCATACGCAGTTGAGCCACCTTCAGAATACACTGGTAAGATAAGAGATGCATAGAGAATACTCTCAGATGACTCCTTTCATATTTTGTCTCTGAACAATGGAGACAAGGTATAGACTATGGAAGAGGTAGGGGTAACTGCCAGGGTCATCCAAAGAGACTAGGGTTGTGTCTACAAAATTTACTTTTTCCTCCAAACTTACAATCAAATTCCTTCATTCTGAATTGGGTTTTAAATTTATTTTTAATGTATTAGTATCTCTCTTCTGAGAACTTGTGACTCCTTAAAGTCAGCATCACAGATTTATTGGGCATGTTTATTTTCTTCTTTGTGGAAAATGGTAGGAAATTTTCATCAGTCTGTGAATATTTGAGTAAACTGATTTTCACTATTTGAAATCCCATTGTACGACCAGGAACACAGGGTTATACTTATTATAATAATGGTGAAGAAAAAAAATTGATAGGTGATAATTCAGAAACATTAAACACCATTTCTTCATGAAATAATAATATATGTTAAAAAATAATGGAAGGGTTATAGAAAAAAGAGTGGTCAGAGACCACAGTTTCTGCATTGCCCCATAAAATCCAATGATTGTACAGCTATTCAAAACAAAGCAGCTCTGGTAGATCTCCAAAGTCTCCATGGGAAATTTTAGTGACACTGTTGGAAAAGCAACAAAACAACTAATCACACAGAAGGGAAGAAATGTGTCTTTATTTTGCCTGTATCATTTCAGCCCCCATAATGTCACTGTTCAGCACCAAGAAGGACTTCCCAGGTAGAAAGTATCCCTCTCTCTAAAAAGGAAGAGTTTTTGGGGACCCAACACAAATATCTCCCTTTCGTTTCATCCCTCCTTCCACACCTAACAAACTAAAATGAATAGAGCTAGCTAGGAACAATGAAGAAAAACAGAGACTATTATTAGTAGACCCAGAAGGAGTGATTACATTTCACAGAGACCTGGGTTAAAGTCTTAAACATAAAACCTGAAACAATAAAACTCCTAGAAGGAAACAGAAGAAAAGTCGCATGACATTGGTGTTGGCAGCATTTTCCTGAATATGAGTGATAGCAAAAGCAAAGTAACAATAGCTAAAATAAACAAGGATGACATCAAATTAAAAAGTGTCCGCACAGCCAAAAAACAAAACCAAAACAAAATAAACTGAAAGGAAACCATAAAATAGACAAAATATTCACAAGTCTTATATCTGATAAAAGGTTAATATCCAAAATATATAAAGAATAACTCAATAGCAACAAAACAGTGTGATTTAAAAAAAAAAAAAATGGGCTGGAGGATTGAATAAACATTTTCCCAAATAAGGCATACAGGTAGCTAACAAGTAAATGAAAAGATGCTTAGATAATCATCTTGGAAATGCAAATCAAAATTACAATGAGATACTACCTCACACCTATTAAAGTGGTTTGGTTTTATTTTTGATTTTAAATAATTTAAGAGATTAAGTGTTGTCAGTGATGGGAAAAAAGGAATCCTTGATGGGAATTTAAATTGGTACAGCAACTATGAAAAATAATTTGAGAATTCTTAAAACAAATTTAAAAATAGAACTATCCTATGACCCAGAAATCCTACTTCTGGGAATATATCCAAAGGAATTGAAAACAGGATCTCAGAGTGAAACTTCCCAGAATCCTCTTCACTATGTAGCATAGGGTTAGGATTTGTCAATGAGAAGAGCTAAGGTAAAATTTAGAAGCCATTAGTCTTAGAAACCAAGACACTACAGCTAAGTCGCCTTCCAAGAAACTCCCTATTTGTGATAGTGGCAGAAAAATGTGGTGACTTCTTAGCCTTCTCACAAGCTCTACCTTTTCATGTGCTCCAGCTTGAAGTCATTAGTAATGGTTTCTCCAATCCTTTGGTTATACCATTCCAAACTTTCACTCCAGCTTGTCTTTCTAGATTCATTTAATTTTTCATTCCTATATTAAACTCTTCCTTGAAAAATTGCAGTGTCTCTATTTTTCTGTGTATGCCAAGATCAACAGAATTGACGAGTGCTTCTTTGAAGACAGACTTAAGGTTGGGAATCTGGTATTGATTCTGATCTAATTTAATGTAAAGGGAGTAATGAGCCCTTTGTCAGTGGTAAATAGGACATAATGTAGGCCAATATTTTAACCAATGACTTATTAGAGGTCTTTGGGGTACAGAGATTGAGCAGGTGGACATTCTGGAGTGGATTTTTTTGTGACCTATTTTCTCTCCTCATATGTGGGTCCCTTAAGAGAATTCAGAAAAGCACCTTTACCACAGCTTTGAAACACATATTGTTGTAAATTTTCCCCCATAGGGCTGCTGCGAAAAATTATTACAAACTTGGTGACTTAACAGAAATTTATTCTTTCAGTCTGAGAGCAAGAGACCTAAAATCAGTCTGACAACAAGACCATATTCTCTCTGAAGACTCTAGGGAAGGAACCCTTCCTTGCGTCTTCTAGCTTCTGATGGTTACTGTCAATTCTTCGTACCCCTCATATTTTGGCAGCAGAACTTCAATTTCTAACTCTGTCTTTACGTAACTTTCTTCCCTGTTTCTTCTGTGTTTCTGTATTTCTAAATAGCTCCCTTTTTAAGAAAACTAGTTATTGACTTTAGGACTCACTCTAATCTAAAGCGATCTCATTTTAACTTGACATCAATGTTAGAAGCTCTATTTCCAAATAAGGTTACATTCACAGATATTAGGTATCAGGTCTTCAACAAGTCTTTTGATAGACACAAATCATTCCACATAATAGCATTTTTGAAAGGAATTGCAATGGCTGTTGTCTATGAGCAAAGAATGACACTGGATGATGGCACTATTAAAATGGGATTGCTAAATTCACTGGATGGTGGAATCCTGAAGGAAAGAGTCAAGTGGTAGCGCTTAATCACTAGAAACATATTATGGTTAGCATAATATGTAGCAGTAACAGACCAGCACTGAGAATGGTTTGGTCCACAGAATTCTTACTCAGTCTTTTGCTAGTGTATCATGATAACCTTGGGATTGAAAGAGGTGACTATCCTTCTTAAATTTTGCGGGATTTGTATGAACAACAAGATTTGACATTATCCATAATCTTTAATAGAATTGTAAATTTGAGTCCATTCACAGGCTCAAAAATCCTTTAAAAAAATCAAAGAGGTTATTTACTGAAGGACCCTCATACACTGGCAGCAATGTATACTACCAGTTGTTTTTCTAACTTTCCCTAAATGAACTAAGGTCTCTTAATTTTGGTGACTAGATATTGGAGAAAGAATGATAGTCAGCACTGAGGAGATGATTGGATAATAGCTCTGAGCTAATGTTAATTCCTGGGATATAATATAATACAATTCGATACCATTAAGTGCCATCTGAATATGAGTCAGACATTTAGGTACTGGTAATCTGATACTGAAAACAAACACTGATTTGTAGTGCTTTTCATTGGTGTGCAAAAACAAAGAAAGCTGAGATGACCCTATGGTTAATTTGACTCTTCTTAGCAATGAATCATTATACAAATAATCAGGCTACTACACTGACTGTAGAATTTGATTCTACTTATGATGGTTTATTTACTTTTATTTGTAAATCAAATAACTGAAAATAGTCTTATGAAAACCAACTTAACAAAAGGGCAGACAATGCTGAATAACTTGGTGACAATCATTCACTACTACTCTCTGCAAGGATGGGAAGAAGGCCAATTGAAAGTGATTAGAATAGTAGAGCTAAAACCTCAGGAATGCCAAAGATGATGACTTGGAGCCCAAAGAGGGTAAGGAGAAGCAAGGTGAGACTCTTCCCTAGAAACTTCAAAGAGAACTTAGCTCTGCTAATGCCTTGATTACGGACTTCCAGTCTCCAAAGTTGTGAGATAAGACATTACTCTTGTCTTAAACTGCCAATTTTGTGGTAATTTGTTACAGGAGTCCTAGGAATTTAGCACAACACTTTGAAATAGTTTGTGTCAAGGGTTTAGCTAATGACTCCATGGTATTGCTGCCTCAAATCCATTTTGTTTGGTTAAGTAGACTTCAGGGAACTTAAACTGATTTTAGTTCCCTGATTCAAGTGCATGCCCTACATAGCAGGCGTCTGAGTCACAAGCAAGTAGAAGTTCCTGATATGACTCCTCCAACAGCCCTTGTGATCAGCCATCCCCGCTCAGCTCCCAGTGCTCGTATGCCTCAAGAACCCCTTCAATAAGACCCTGTAGGACTTGCCAATACTCTTCTCTTTTATTTTGAATTGTTTATCTCTCCCTGGATTGGAAACCTCAGAGTCGCCACCCAAAAACGCTAAAAAAGGCAGGCATTCCTCCCAGGTCTGTTTCTCTGCACAGTCTTGACCTCTTCTCATGGTCCCTAGAGGCATACTGTGTACCTTCTCCATGATCTGTGAGTAGCAAACTTCTCTACTTCAGTTGATCTTGTCTGTGGTAAACCATGACTCACCATAAGTGAAGAGCATTCTGTTCACTTAACAAATATAATATAACCAAGTCATAACAGCTTCTTGGGAAGATTTTCATAAATGATGTTTTCAGTAATTTTTCTTCTTCCTTTTCCTCTTGCATCATGGAGCATCCAGTATGTGATAAATATTGGTTCCATAAATTGTAGAACTTTAATATTGTGAAAATAATCTGTTATATTCTATGCAAAGTATCACATCTTCAATATATATTATACAAAGGATTTTGAAAAAGAAACAAAATTCTCTCATATTTTATTGCACCAATGTATAATAGACCATGAATCAAAACATGTCCACTAAAATGGGTACCAGTAAAGTACAGTTTAGGGGGTCAAATGCCAGCATTGCGTGTTATTTTTGTAAAGAAACTATTGGAACACAATCACATCCATTCTTTTATATATTTTCTATGACTTTTCACATTATAATGGCAAAGTTAAATTGCTATAGCAGGGACTCTGTGGTCCACAAATCTGAAAATATTTATTATATCTGGTTTTTTATAGAAAACAAATTTCTAGCTCCTTCAATAAATTGTAATTGAATATAATAAAACATCTCATTATACACGATCAGCATATAATATAGAAGCTAGTGTTTCACCATTATTAGAAATCAAAACAATTCCACAATGGTATTATTTTTTTCATTTTCAAGAGATTACAAATTTGCCTTTGGAATTGATTTGTCATTGTCCCACAATCTTCACCTAATTACTCTAGTTCAGACAGCAGTTGTAGATAAATGTTGGTTGAATACTTATTCGGTTTGTTCGCTTAATCAGAAATTTGTCAGCTGTAATATATAGTTGAAATTTTAGTATTAATTATATATTGAAGTGTTAATTAAAGATTTGTAATGGTACCATTAACAACAATATACATGTATTAATTGCAAAGATTCTTTATAAATCTGTTGACAGAAATGTGAGTATGGAAGATACTAAGTCAAATGAGTCTTATTGATGCTAGTGAAGTAAAATCCAAGACAGTTTCTCACAGGAACAGGAATTTGAGGATGAGCACTGTGGAGAAGGTGGGAGAAAGCACATCTTCAGAAACCTAGGATCATTCTTTTAAAGAAATTTTGAAAAATCATATACGACAAAATTTTGGGGGTGCAAAACTATGAGAATTGGAGTGAGATACTACAGTTGAGGAATATTTTCTATAGGAAAATAAGTGAAATGAAATTAAGAGCTCTAAATAAATAGAAAAATAGGGTAAGTGTTGATTCTGATTTTGTAGTGTTTCCAGCCTGGAATGCTAAATATTACATGCCTATATCTGTTTTTATTGGTTTCTTTGTAAACCGAGACATTGATTCCTAAGAAGTGGGATTTCAAGAGACAACAGTCATTTTGATAATTATGCAGGTTTAAGAATCACCGAATTAAGGTAGGAATGAATTAAAATTCTGCATAAATATTTGGAGTCTGGTATCAAGTTTCTCTTATTCTGAGATGGATGTTGCTGATTCATTTCATAACATTTTATGTGAGGGGTGGATATTTGCTCAAATCTTAGAAGATGACTAGTGTAGTATATGAGGGGAATCTGTTGATCATTCATCTGACATGGTGCTTTCTTAATTATAATAAGTGACAGAATTCTTCCTCATGCTTCCCTTTTTTAACCTCCCAGATATGCTTCCAGTGCCAATCAACAAGATTGGTTTGAATAGTTATTTGGAAGTTTCTCATTTTTACCAAATCTGTGCAAGTCTTATTACTTCATCTGTATAAGAATCCATAGACTTTTTAATACCTTATCACTTAATCCTGGAAAATCCTGAAAACTGCTAAAAATCCTTATATATTTTTGTGGGAGTGTAAATCAATACAAAAATTTTCAAGGAAATTTGACAAAAATTAAAATATACAGGTCAAAACTGAAACTAAGTATATACTTCCATGTCTCTCTATAGATGTACATGTATGAGTACTTTTTATACCATTAACTTTAATAGCCAAATAAACAACCCAGATATCTATTAAGGAGCTATAGCCTAAACAATTATAGTATATTTTTACACTGGGATATTATGTAGATTTTCATGAAACTGAAGTGATCTCATATTTTCTACTATGTAAAGATAGTGAAAATGTATTTTAGATGAAAAATACAAATTGTTCATTTCTTCCATTTGTCAACAAAATAAAAACCTGTGTATTTAAGTGTCTTATATATCTAGTAACTGAAATATTCTGGAATCAATTACTATTGATGTTGCAATCAGTGTAAATGTGATCTCAAGTAAGAGGAACATTCAGTCTACCTTTTATACCCTTGTGAATATCTATACATATATGTTATAGGCTTTTAAAAAAATAAATTTTCATAAATAACTTCAATTTTCAAAACTATATATATACGTTTTAGGAAAAGCTTATGAGTCTCTCTGGTGAATATAAATGGAATTTTCAATTTGTTTTGGGATCTTAAAACATACTTTTAAAACAGATTGATTTATATTATAGAATCTAGACAGTACTCAAATACAACTGTATTCTGTTGCTCTAAAGATTGAATTTTTATTGTATCTCATAAAAAATATAAGGTTAAATATTTATAACAGATCATTGGGAAAATCATCTGCCTATTGCTACTCAAATTTCTTTTTGATACTATCTACTCTAATTGCAAGAACGTGTGAATTTGAGTAGTAGTAAACTGGCAATATAGCCTTTAACAAAAACAGTATTTTATTCTTGAAATCAAGTATAATCCAAATTGTTCCAGCTACATCTATAGCAATGTGCCTGCACAGGACTTTCTTTGAATAATCATATAAAGTACTCCAGTGAGAGACGTAAGTGGTCTTTTAGCAGAATTTTCTTTAGGATAGTGATGTTTGGTTCTGAAGCAACATAGAAAGGATCAAACAACCTCGGGAAATTTTAGCACCATTATGTTCTATCATGTGACTATAAAATGCATAAAAACTGAAAATGTAAGTCATCTCAGTTAGGCACAATAATTGTTATTTGGAACAAGTCCTGTATCTAACTTTTTGATTTATCATCTCATGTTGTCAGGAAGTAGGATAATCACCTGATCAATAAAAAAATGTTTCAAGGACACAGTTCTGTGTCAAAAAATGAGCCAGTTTCTAGAAATATAATTGTTAAATCATATATAATCTTTGGCCAATGGATTTCTAGACAGACATTAAATAAAAGTTACAAAAAAACATTATTATTTTGCAGAGTGACAGAGAAAAATAGAGTTTCTGGGTACCTGACCTATTCCTGGGGTCTAGAAATACTCTGGATAGAAATGATATGTAGGTCGCTAGATGAATTAATGTGAAAGGGGTTACAACAAAAGTGGAAGGAAGTAAATGTGTGAGGAATCAGGGACCATGGCACATGAGAGCATATGAAGGAGGCCATTCCTGAAGTATAGACATCTGGGTTCAGAAACAGTGCCATAGATATCGATAGATGAGAGATCACCATTCTATCATCCTATTTTGTGTGAATTCTTTACTACTTGTATTTCTAATCCGAATTTTAGCTGTGTTTCCTGCATGCTTATATTCATTTTTAGGATTCCCATAACAAAATATCACAAAGAGCAATTTATTGTCTCACATTTCTAGAGGCTGGAAATCCAAGCTCAAAGTGTTGGCAGGGTATATTCCTTCTCAGAGCCAAGAGGGAGGGCCTGTTTCATGCCTCTTTGCTCGCTTCTGGTGCTTTGCTGGCAATCTCTGCCATTCTTTGGCTTGTAGCTGCATCAGCACAGTCTGCCTTCATATTCACATCCTTCTTCCCTGTGGGCATGTTTCTGTGCAAATGTCCCCTTTCGATAACGACACCAATCATATTGAATTAGGGCCTTTTCTAATGGCTTTATTTTAATTTAATAATCTCTTTAAATTCCAAAGGGGATTACATTCTGAGGAGATGGTTTAGGACTCCAACATATCTTATTTGAGAGGACAAAATACAATCCATAGTGATGTTAAGCTTGAAAATTTTCTGTGAATATTAAAATTTCCTATCAGATAAGAGAGAGAGTGATAAGATCTTTTAAGGCCAAAGGAACTGACGACTATTCCCGAGAGGCTCTGCTAAGTGGATAAAGAAATCTGATGAAAGAAAGAGAGGTGTCTCAATGCTTCATTTTGGAAAAAAATCTTAACTAGAGCAACATTAAATTTACCTCCCTTTCTTCCACTTCTTTAATAGGAGTTCATAAACATCCCTTATTTCTGATGAAAAGCCAATCTTGAATAACTGTTACTACTTTATGGTGAAAAAAGCATTTTTTAAAGTTTTCCTAGAATGAAAACCAATTGATATTAAAGATAGTTTAAACATATTAAAAATGAAGCAGGATAAAATGTGAAATGGATAAAAATATTTTTATTATATGCTAGCTCAAGCTTATATTTTGCTCAGAATTTGTAATAATATAGAGTTGTTCATCTTCTAAGGAGAAATCAAAACAATTTTTTCTTTAAATCTAAACCACTGGAATTCATTGTGAAATCTGGGTTTTTTTCAGGTTGATTTTTCTGCTTAGAATGTCTTTTCCCACTTAGTATACCCTTAAATGGTTAAGTTGTCTTTCTCAAAGTGTTACATTGAAGTTCTAACCCCTACTGCCTCTGAATGTGACCTTTTCTGGAATAAGTCATTGGAAATAATATTAAAGATGAGGCCATACTGGAATAGAGTGAGCTACAATATGACTAGTGTCTTTCTGAGAAGATAGAAGACACACCTAGAGAAGGTGGTCTTATGTGCAAGTGAGGGCAGTGGTTAGAGTTAAGTTACCACAAATCAGGGAATGTCATATTCTGGGAGAGTCCAAGATGGATCTTCCCTTAGGGATTTCAGAAGGACTGTGGCCCTGCCAACATCTTGATTTAGAATTTATTCGTAAGAACTGTGAAAGAAAAGAAATCCTGCATTTATAAGCCACCCAGTCTGTGGTCTTGTTATAACAGACAAGAAAGTAAGAATCATCTATTTTTTCTCCTAAACAATCTCATTCTAGATTCAGCTGAAATTTCATCCTGTCCGTGGAGCCGTTTCTGACTGCACCAATTCATGGATACTGAATTTCTTTAACTTCTGTATTTTCATTGTTTTTTTTTTTAACACTCTTTGGCCAAGCTAATTACTTTGTATTGTTTTTAGATATGTGTGTGGCAGCCTCTATTCAGAACTCTGATTCTTTTGTGGAATATATATCTATATATATGTTATAAACCCGGGATGCTTTTCATTCCATTTTGATTAAAATTAAAGTTGATACTCGAGGCTACAAATGTCAAGCTAATATTTGGTGATAAAATTTTAATGACACTATTTAAGAAGCTGTTCACACAAGTGCTTTTTATCATGCAAAATAATGGATGATCCATTACTTTCATTTACAAAGGAAGATAATGAATCTTATTTTGAATGTCATTTTTAAAAAAGAATAATTTTTCAAATTTTAGAAAACTTGCTTCAAAATCATGAGCTTTGTATGGTATAAGATTGATTTTCTCACCCCTCTTGTGGTAAACAGTCTGCTGATTCTGACTTCATTCATCTGGGTCTGATTAGCTCAACTGTTTTAAAGATGTTTCAGTCAGGGATCTCCAGAGAAACTTTAATAGGCCACATAGACAAAGAAAGAAATTTATTATGAAGCATTGATTCACGCAATGATGGTGGCTAAGCAGATCCATGATTGGCCCTCTTCAAACTGGACACCTAGAAAAACCAGTGGTATAAACCCAAATGGTTGAGAACAAAAGACATCACTGGTTTAAGTCTCCATCCATTGGAAGGCCTGAGAGCCAGGGTGCTAAATATTCCAGGGCAGGAGATGATCAGCTGAAATAGAAAGTATATTCCCTCTTCTTCCACCTTTCTGTTCTGTTCTGTTTGAGCTCTACATATTGGAGGATGCCCATCTAATTGCTAAGGATGATCTTCTTCATGTCCACTGATTCAAATGCTACTCTCTTATGGAAACACCCTCACAGACATACCTGGAAGTAATTGTTTACAAGTGAGCTGGAAATTTCTTAACTTAGTCAAGTGACATAGAAAATTAAATTTCATATACAGACTATTAGTATTTTATTTTAATTTTGCCCTTTTTATTATTGAAGTAACTTTGATTTACAAAATAACATAAATTTAGCTGAGCATACTCACTCTTCATCTAAAATATAACACATCACACTCACCACTGAATTTCTAATAAGGACTATAGGTATTTTATACTGTTTTATTTCTAAATAAAGTAAACATAGTAAACAAAGTCAACTTTAAAACTTTGTGTTGAGTGGTGATTTTCCATTACATGTTAAGGTCTGTATTGTGGAATGAAAGATTCTCAAAAGAAGCACAGTGACCAGGAGTTTTTGTTTTGCTTTTTAAGTAGGGCCTGGAGAACCTCAGGGAGGTGTAGATTTTAGACATCCCCAACCCAAGAGAAAGGCGGGAAAAAAAGACACTTGAAAGTATCTTACTGAGAATACACTCCAGCATCCTGGAAGAACCTGTGGAAGTTGACAATGGACTTTTCTGCTCAGAAACTTGCCTTAGTAACTGATCAAGTTTAGACTAATGTAAACCTCCCTCGACATATTATATAACTTTTGGTGTTGCCTTTATGAACCCTACTCTTTCCTCCATACCAGCAGAACATGACTCAGTGGATGCTCGAACATGCTTCTTGGACTGCAATCCTTCAAGCCCCAAGTAAAAGTTTTGTTCTTGTTTTTTCTTCAACTTGGTCGGTTTTTATTTTCTACTAATATTATAGTGTATTCTCCTTATGCACCTGAGACATACTGGGCTTTTTGCAAATAGATTCTGAATAAACGTATAAATTGCAGTGTAGGTTCAAAAATATAAAAGCTAGTGAAAAGAATATACAATTCTTTTTAGGGCAGGTAGAAATATATTTAAATTGCCGAGCAATTATTTAATTTTTATTTAAGATTTATCATTCATATGTATATATTACATTTTGTTTGCCAAAATGTGGGCCCATAAATAGAAGCTGAAAATCTCTTTGAATCTTTCAATACTATAAAAGATTTTGTTAAAATCTGGAATGCTCAAGATGACAAATTCTGCTTCTGAAGTTTGAATCTCTTTCTCTGTTGTGTACTAATCCAGGTTAGGAAGATACTGAATCTAATAGATGGGTGTGAGAAAACTAAGTCCAGAAAAAAAATAAGACATTCATCAGAATATCCACCAAACTGATTTTGATTGTAAATGGCAGACATTCAACTGGAACACCTCACTTAGACAGTGGTATTTATGGCTTCCCTAACACTGATTTTAGGAATCAGAAAGCATTCACTCGTTCCCAAAAGGACTGAGAAGAGAGATTTGAAAAACATCAGGTATTACTCATCTTCTGATGTGTTTCATATTGGTGTTCTCTCTAATTATCCAGCCTTTTTATAACAAACTAAAGGCACTAAATTTCTCAAGCTAGAATATTTCAATTTTTCTCTGCAACAGACATTGAACGTCATAGTTTAATCTTCAGATATAAGATGTTGCTCAAATGTAAAAAATCTGTCATTAGAGTTCTTGTGTACAATGATTGGGAACTCCCACCAGAACAAGGTGGTTGGGCCTGGGGAGAAACAATCCTTCAAAATAAGAAGTTTTCATGCTCTTCCTGGGATATTCAATAATGAAGCAAATTCATAAATGTGAGATTATTAGTTAGAAACTGGTTATCACTTAATAGAAAGAAAACAGACAAAACTATGAAATTTTTCGTAATAAAGTGACAATGAAAAGGTATGTGTGTGTGCATGTGTTTGTATTTTTAAACCAGGTATTGGTTATTATCATTTCTGTTTAGAAAAATGGAAAATTTTAGATTGTGAGAATCTTCTAATTGAAAAGGGAGAGAATAATGCACAATTTGCACCCTCTGAAGAAAGGAAAAGGAAAAGATTCATGTCTTCTGAAAGAATTGAGGTGACGTTTTAGAAAAAATATGTTTTTTTGGTTTGCAAAAATATCAAGAGGCTTCACCAATTGTTTTTCTTGGAGATGCTTAAGGGAAAATGAAGCTTTTATCTGATTAATTAGATGCCTTCCAGTGACATCTTATGGAGGCTCTTTTCTGTGGGTTTTTCTTTGAAAAACAACAAAGTCACTATATCAAGTTTGTGCATATTTCTTTTGTGATTAGTCTCATAGAAGATGAGTGAAAATTTTAGATCCACAATAAAGTAGAAGAAACTAAAGGCAGATGGAAGAGTATCCATTCTAAAAAGGCTGAAGCCAAAAAAGAGACAAGAGGTATATAAACATCAGTGGCCTTAAACGCTGGACTCCAGTATAGTTTTAAGTTCATCGTGAATTGTTTCCTCAAGTGGACCTCAGCAGATGAGGAGAACCCTAACATAGGAATGTAAGTATGCACGTAAAGTGGATGACTCCAATATGCAGTCATCTCCTTCCATGAGGTGAACAGATGGGGAGAAATACAGATGAAGCTGTGAACGAAGATGAGTAACCTGCCTGGTTAGCCAAGGAAACAGGATCAATGTTGATGGTTCATTGTGTGACAGTTCTTGCAGCCAGATTATTCTCATATTTCAGTTTTTACATGAGTAAAGAGACCATTGTGGCTTGCAATGCAGTATAATTTTGTGGGAAGATGACTAGTCACTGAATAAGAAGTTTGTAACAGAATAATTGGAATGTACATATAAAATAGAATATAAATGAAAATTAAGCTACATTTATAAGGAAAGTTCTAAAAGCAGAGGCATGCTAATACTTCCTTAGAATCCTATTTCTTCCACTATATTTAGCTTTCTAATTATGGTAAAACATATAGTGTTAACTTTGTCACCTTAACCATTTTTGAGTGCACAATTCTGCAGTGATAAATATTTTCATGTTATTGCATAACAGATCTCTAGACAACTTAGGTTTTAAGTCTAGTAAGAACTGTAGTCCTGGAAAATTAAAAGTGTGTTATTCAGACTTGTTATAAGCATGTGGAAATTCAGCAGACCTTTTTTCTAGGATACAGTCCCAAGCATACTACTTTTGTATCATTAGTAATTTTTGTGGCTCCGTTCATTCCTTCATGCCATGGATATTTTAGTGCTCAGAGCTGTAAAGGGAAGCACTCTAAGGAGGTTTAATCACGAGTTTATAAAGCTGAATATACATAAAGGAACAGAAAAGGGGAGTGTTTTGATTGGTTAGAGAAATAAAGCAGAGTTTTCATTTTTTATGGTTTGCTATTTTTCTGTTCCAAAGTGATAAGCAGTCTATAATGTTTACTCAGATCCCTTATTTTGATAAAGCACACAATAGTTCATAACATAATGGATACATCCATGTAAGTTAATTTTCATTTTCTCAGAAAACATTTTTCGGTTTGTAGTATCCCATTGTTAGAAGATTTAATTCATATCAGAAGAGAAACCTTGAAGTGGTTCCTTTCCATAAAACAGAAGATGGAACTGGGTGTTTATTATTCCAAACTAGACTTAGGATGTGGCTCTCAATGCAAAAGCAAACTTGTCAATAGAGGCCACAGAGAGATCATAGTCAGTAACCTTCACATCTCTATGCTTAATGGGAATGTCTCTTACTCTGTCAATACTGGGCTGCAGGAAGCAGCAGCTCCCAGTCAGCCACCCGCCACAAGAGTAAACTACCAGTACTCTCTGCAATGGGCAGCGTTCAATAAACCACATGAGATATTAGCACCATTATAATTTTTATATTGTTGGTGAATTTGCCCAACTATGGGCTAATGTGGTTTGAGCATGTTTAAGGTAGGCTAGACTGGCTAAACAATAATGTTTGGTAGATTAAGTGTTTCAAAACATTTTTAACTTAAAATATTTTAACTTATAATGAGATTTTTTAGTATATAACCCCATGATTATTTGAGAAAGAACTGAAGTTTGTTCCATTTCATCATTGGTTAGTATTAAATTGTATAGATATACTATTATTTATTATGTATTCATTATTCATTATTCACCATTGAATAGATATTTTTTTCCAGGTTTTGTTTGCTATGAATAAAGTGGTCATGCAAATTGGGATGCAAGTCTTTAGATGGACATATCCTTCTGTAGTTTAGCTAATTTAAGAGTCAGTTGTATTGTGGTAAAGTCAATGCATATACAGATTTAGGTGAAAATGTCACTGTTTTCAAAAGTTGCTGTAGCATTTTGCATTTCTAGAAATAATGCGTGGGCGCTCCAATTGCTTCTGATAATTGACAGCACTGAGGACAATTGGTCCCATTAATTTTCTCCATTATATATGTGTGTGCTGTAATCTCAAGTTCTGTCAATTTACATTCTCCTGATGACATTTTTATGTGTTGATTTTCTATCTGTATCTTTTTGAATAAAGTGTTAAATTATTTTACCCAATTTTCATTGGAATATCTGTCTTATTGATACTTATTATTGAGTTGTAAATTATTTTTGTATATATCCTGAACTTCACAAATAATTTATCCTAGTCAGTGATTTTACCTTTTAATTTTCTTATTAGTGTGCTTTGGGGCACTTTCTGACATTTTTAACATTTATTTTTGAATAATTTTGCATTTAGATAAGTGTAGCTACAGAGTTCTCCAAAACTAGTCATCCAACTTCCCCTAATTTTAACATTTTACATGAACTAACATTTTACTAAAAACTAAGAGAGTAGCATTGTTATTACACTGCTAACTGAACTATATTGTTTTGATTTCATCCACTTTTCTGCTAATGTCCTTTTTCGATTAAAGGCTCTAATTTGGGATACCACAACACATTCAGCTATGATGCCTCCTTGTTCTCTTCCAATCTGTGCTGACTTTTCATTGATTTTGACACTTTTATTGATCAGGTGTTTAATAAGTCCTATGTTTTGAGTATGTCTGGTGTTTTTCCTGAATAGATTGAGTTTTTACATTATTGTGACTAATACCTCCAAGGTAATATGTCTTTCTCATATTGAGTACATTGTATCAGCATGAGTATTATTGGTGCTATTAACCTGGATCAGTTGATCAAGGTGATGTTTACTAATATTCTCTATGACGGTAATATTTTTTTCTGTTGATGATAATTAAAGAATTTGTAGATACAAGTTAAACCTTCAAAGTAATTAATGGCTATGTGGTGAAAATGCATTGAGATTATGCAAATATATTTCTTCATGAAGTTTCTAGGTCATTGATTATAGAATTCAGCTATGATTCTTACCTGTAGATTGTTATTATTACTTTGGTATTGATATGATTATCTATCTTAATTTCTTATATTATGATTTTGAAATATTCTGTAAAGAATGGTTCTTCTCCCCTGTTAATTATTCTATTATTACCTTGAATGAGTGTGAGCTCACAGATATTTATTTCATTCTTTGATAATTTAACTCTATCATTATTTAATTCATTGTCCAAATGCTTCTAGATGTGGTTATTAGGAACTCTTAGACTGGTTGTCTTTTTGACCCACCACTAACTTCCTTCCCTTCCATTCCTTTGTAAACTTTTTTAAAGAAATAATAATGTAAGTAACAATAAGTAAAAGCAATGGTAGTAAAGTATTATCTCAACATTTTCTTCTTGTGATCTACAGATGTCCCAGGTTCATGTTGCATTTTTCCTCCTCCAGTTCTAGAACTAGCCATTTCTTCAGGGATTGCTGATTTCTTTCATTGAAAATTGATATGTAGGCATGCTCATTGCCACTGGAGTACCAGTGCTTCTTATCTTAGAGAACAGATCTAGGAAATCACACATATCCATATCTATATCTATTTAATATTTATCTATCATCTGTCTATTTATCATCTATGTATTTATGCTATCTCAATCTCTATGTCCCTATATGATCATCTCTGTCTCTACATAACAAGATAATGGCTTACTTTAATCCAGCATCACTGGGTACCTCTTACTTCTCTAATAGCAAGGAACCTGTTTTCCATGATTTATGATTTATTTATTTGTTGAGCCCTAGATTATGTAATTATTGGTACAGTTGCTAGGCTGTACTCTCTGAGAAAAAGAGTACAGTGTATTATGTATAGTTGCTTGAACTTTTAATCTTTTGCAGCATTCAATCAAAAAACTGTTTTCCTAAGTCATTTAGGCCAGTTTCTTCATTTTAGTCAAGTGACTTATCCTCATAATTTAATATTTATGTTCATTAACCTTTTCACATTCTTTGTTCTGAATTCTACTTCCTCTGATGCTCTAGTTGTATTAACTGAATTGAGTTTAATTTTTCTATCCTTTTATTCTGTCTTTACCTTTACGTTTAATTTTACCTTGATGACAGCGTAGAATTAAGTGATGCTTGTTACTGAATTTGACAATATATATCTTTAATTGAAATATTTAGTGCATTTGTATTTATTTTGAATATTAGTAGGACTAGATTAAAATGACATTATGCTATATGTTTTCTGTCACATCTCTCTAATGTAACAAATTTTGCCTACTTTTAATTTTCTGAAGATTTCTTTATTTCTCACAAATGCTTATTATGCAGCTTTTTTTAAAGGGGTTTCACTAAGGCAGAAGGTCTTGATGTCTGGTGTTTAGATTACAAAAATCAGCATCATTTATTATGTGTTAGACTAAAGAAATTTTCAGTCCCTACTATAGGCCTAGAAAATCAGAAATGCTGGGTTTGGATCCAAACTATTTCTATATAACAAGTCCCCCAGGCAATTTTAACAAACTTAAAGACTTGAGAACTTTGCCAGGTTTTATAGGAAATATTTTCAACTTTGCTTCATTCACTTCCCTCTCACCCTTTATGCTGTTGTCATCATGCATTTTAACTCTGCATACCTTATAAAACTCAAAAACTCACAATACTTTATTCATATGCTTTTAAAAATTAATATCATTTAAAAAATATTGAGTGAGAAAAATATTTAGCTATACCTGTATTTCTCATTTCTAGAATTCTTTATTCCATAGTGTAGATCTAAATTTTAATTTGTAATAATTTTTCTTCTATCTGAAGAACTTACTTTTCCTTTTTTTTTTTACTGTGTTTGTTTTCTGGGAAGAATTCTATATTCTATTAACTTTTTTCTGAGGAAGTCTTCATTTTGTCATCTGAGTTATCTGTACTTCTGTACCTGGTATGATTCTGTCAATTGTATATACTGTACATCTCAAAATGAAAGCAATGAACTCAAAGCAGCTTTCGTAAAAAAAAAACCACAAAACTTCATTTTTTTTTCCTGCTGTCAACTTGCTAGAACCCCACTGCACATATTTTAGATTACTTAGATTGAAATAATTTTTAAAATTAAAAACACTGTTGAATTCTGCAAATTTCTTATTTCTATTTTTCTTTCTTGAATTAGTTGATCACATTTCTGCAGTGTCTAATCTACTGTTCATTCTTCCCACTATAATTTTCATTTCATGTAATTTTCATCTCTGAGATTTCTATTGGATCTTTTTATATCTTCCATTTCCATCCATATCATAATTACATTTTATGTACATTCTCAAGTATCCTATTATCATATCCTCAATAGATTTCTCTAAAACTTTGCTTATTCCATCAGTTAGATCTATTCTGGATCCCTCTATCTATTTATATTTTTTTGTGGTAATAAGTCTTTTTTTCCTGCAACTTTGCACTCCTATCAATATCTACATTATGTAATTTGCATGGTCGGGTGCTAGGCTTTGTTGTATTTCTTAGAGAGTATTGGGCTTGTTCTGACAGGTAGTTAAAGTATTATATTGTCTTTGGTTCTTTGAAATTTGATTAAGCCTTGTTATGTTCGGTCTGGAGTATCCTTTAGAGAAAATTAAGCTTCACTTCTGATACAGTTAGACCCTGAGATCTCTAATGAGTGACCTAGATCTTTCTATTATGACTAAAGCAAATTATTTCTAAGTTTTCTTCATATATTGTTGAGCCTACATTTTGCCAGTGGTACTTTTTTTTTTTAATTGAGTTTCACTTCAAGTTTGCACAGAGCAGCATTTAGACATATATTTAAGTTAACCTCACTGTAGATTTCAAGTTCTGTCTCTCACAACACAACTCTTCTCTCTGGTATTTTGCCCTATAACTCTATTTATATCTCCCTTCCAAATTCCAATCTCTGGCTACTTAATTCATTGAAACTACTAAACTTTATTTAATTTTTCCTCCTTTTCCTTTATACTTGCTTGGAAATGACATCAAGTATTGAAATGGAGCAATTGTCAGGCTCATTGCATTGTCATATTCTTGTACTGGCTCTTGTCCAGTTTAACAAAACAGTTGTTTCAGATATTTTCCTGGCTTTCCAAATGTCTATTATGGGAAAGAAAATCCTGAAGCAGTTAATCTTTCATGGATGATTTTTTTTTCGGTTGGTGACTGAACCTTCTGATTTTCCCATATTTTGATAGCTGTTTATTGAATTTCTAACATTTTCCCATACTAGGCTAGTTGCTCTAGTTGATTTAGCATTAGTGTAAATTGAAATCATTGCTTTCCAGGAACAGAAAGATAAATATATTCACCACTATGTAAAGAGATGACTTTTCTGGCAACTGATTGAACAAAGAGAAATGAAAAAAAAGACTTGCAATATTTGAGTATTTTTTTATGAAAAAATCTTCCCAAGGTTTACTATGATTTATTTTTTTTAATTAACTAGCATTTTTAGTTAGCAAGTAGTACATTAATTTTGATTACTGGCAATATTAAAGATTGACTACATAAACAAAAATCTCTTGTTATGGACCTTTAAGGAATGTAACAAATATCATTTTAAATGCATCATTTTGCTCACACTAAATTAAGAAAAACTATCTTAAAAATACTTGTGGTAGCTGGCAGTGGTACAGTTTGCCATTCTGGAGGAATTGTATTGTTTAGGGAACCAAGTGACTTTTGTGGTATTTTAATTGCTAGTCTGGGCAGCCGGGACTAAATTTAGACTCTAGAATGAAAAATTAGAATCAATAAGTCCACATGTTTATTAAAGTTACTCAGAGGTTTACATAGTCAATGAGAGTCTGCTCACAAGCAAAATAAGTCAATTCAAAAAATAAACCTAAGTCAAAACAGTTTGGGCTATTTTGTTTTTTTCCTTAACTTTTTGATGGAAAGAGTTGATACTTCTATTTTCACATTTCATAATATAAATAATTGTTTCCCCTTTACTCTCCTCCAAAACTATCCTGTCTTTGATTGAAAGAAACAAGCCTTCCTTGTCATATCAGTAGAAAACACCCGGAGTCACAGCACCATGATCTCCTAATGAAGTAAAACAAGTAAATAAAACTGATAGAAAGAGGTGCACCTCTCATCTTTTTGGTCAAGTTGTTCCTGACCAAGTGGTCTTCATCTGGAACAGGTAAGAGATCTCCTTGTTGGAGGCCCACACATCATCACCATGTGACCTCTCATAGGTGTTCTCATTCCGGAAGCGGGTCTCACTAGCATTATCCCGGGAGGAAGAGTCCATCTTTGGCATCATGGGAGGGACCCTCTACAAAGGAAATAGAAGGGGGTGGTATCATTGCCCCTTGAGGAGGAGAAGCAGAGAATGGTGCAGAAGGAGCTTTCTTTGTTGAAATGGAATGATTCTTTTGTCAGTCAGGCTCTTTGCCTGCTCTTCCATTAATTTCTTATAGTAACTTTTCATTTCTCTTTATATTGTGTGCTACTGCAACAAGTCTTTCTTACCAATGGAGAGTCATGGAAGAGGCAGGTTCTGCAGCAGTCAAAATAAAACTGGAGCATGTTGCTCTGTAGGTCATTGGTCACTCCATTTATCAATGTCCAAAAATGATGTGCATCTGGGTATTATTGATATATTGGGAAGGATATTATTGGGGATATCCTGTATGTTATAGAAAATTGAATAGCATCCTTAAGTATAAGCACTAGACATCCCATCTGAGCATGACAAGAAAACGGTCTGTCAATAACGCCAGATGTCCCAGGGGCACAAAATTACTCCCAGCTGAAGCCTATGGTGAACATGAACATCCGAGGAGACCTTTAAATAAAATTTTAAACTGAAAGACATAACGTTGCTGTTCAGTGGATATAAAGTTACAGTTATATAAGAGGAATACGTTCTAGAGACCTGCTGAACCACATTCCTGTAGCTAACATATAGTATTGTGAACTGAAAAAAAATCAAAGAGTAGACTGCAGTGTTAAACCACACACACAACACAAACAGCCAAACAGCAACAACAAACTCCAAAGGACCATACCTGTTGTCCTCATATCCATCACCTTGGAGTTGATGAATGTACTTATTACTTTCATTACAGTGTCATGACTACATGAATATCCAAACCCATCAACTTGTAAGCACTAAGTATGTTCAGTTCTGGTATATCAGTTATGCCTCAACGGAGCTGATAAAAATACCTGTGCACAGATTTTACAACAGCTTTATTTGTAATAGCTCAAATCTAGAAAGAATTCAGATGTCCTTCAATGGAAACATGGTTGAACAAGCTGTGGTTCAATAGGATGCTGCTCAACTAAATAAAAAGGACAAAATATTGATGGATTGAATGACTTGGATGGATCTCAGGGTATCATGCTGAGTGGGAGAAAAAGGAAATCTCAAAAATTTTCATACTGATAATTCAATATGCATATCATTCTTCAAATAAGAGCATTTAAAATAGAGAATAGAATTGGAGTATTGGTTGCAAACTTAATGTATTATACACAGATGTTGTTTTATAATGATGCCCACCTTCAGCAAAATTTAAAAAATTTAAACAAAATTAAGGAAGCCAAAGGGACAAAGACAAAAGCAATAACAAAGAAGATGGAGAATAGATTTGTTTTTGTGATGAATAAGTTCTATTGATACCTGAGTATTTGGAGAAAATACTTATGATAGATTTTCATGATTCAGTTTACTGTTTATTTGTAGAGTGTCCCTTAGAAGGAAGGTTTTTCCTTTACTTCTAAACTGTTGGCATAAGATGTAAGTTGCTTCTTATTTTCTTTGCATCTGTATTTTCTAGGTATATCTTTGACCATCCTTCTCCTATCAGACTTTCTATGTCAGTTTTGGATATGTTTTATATTTAACAAATATTTATTCTTCCCTTTAAGCAGCTGATTACAAACATGTACTTTATAAATATATATGTTTAATATATAAATATATATATTTAAATATATAATACAATGAGTATAAGTATGTGTGAATGTATGTGTATGTGTGTTTACCTGAGTGTGTTTGCAAGTTTATTCTTGGCCTGATATGCTTGGTTTTAATTGTTACCTAATTTTATACCTATATGTTTGCACTAATGAATTTTTCCATTTAATCTTTAATCTTACTTTAAAATATTTTATTTATTGTCTTCATCTTTTTTATATGCTTCTTTTCTGACCATTTGGAGGGCTTGTACTCAGTAGATCTTCTCATTTCATTTCATGATTATATTTATTATTTCATATTTCACATCAGGTTTTATATCATTCTACATATTGATTATTTGATTTGAATTATAAGGAAACAGAGAAGTAACAATTTCTCTTGTCTTTTCCCATCCTGTTCTGAGTTTTGGTTGTGTTTTGTGGTGGGGGGGAGTTGTATTCTTTCAGCACAATATTTTTAAGTGTAGCTGTTGGGGGCAGAAAACAGAGCAAGGACGAATTGGGAGTTGGCAGAACATCAAGGACACCAGGCCCCAAGCACCGGGTCTGGGTCACTGTGTGAAAACACTGGGATAGTGTGTCTGTGACTGTTCACTCTCCAAAATAAGACAGATATATTTAGGAAGTTAGAGAGCAAAGGCTGTATAAGCAAATCCAATATAACTGTAAACTTGTTTGTATAAACTGCTTGAAGCAATGCTGTGTGTGAACTCAGTAAATCGGTGGAGACCACAATGATCAGGGCCTTCAGTCCAAGAGAGTGAGGCTATTGGCCCCCGATCCCCACCTTTTCTATCTTCTCACTCTCTTGAGTTTCTCAATGTCCTGCAGCGCCCCCTTCCTCACCCCTGCTACCAGAAGTAATCCTGGCATGCAACTTCCTGTTAGGATTTTCAAGGGCACATATGGAGGGAGGGTATGTGAACATATAGTGATGTCTGAATTTCAACCCTAAAGATTCTGGTTATATGTGTTGGAGCCTGTTGATTATTAGTTATAAAATTCCAGGTGATCTAACGTGTAGTTCAGTTCATGCTGACCATCAAAATCAGAGGATAAATTTTAGGAAAAATTCAAATGCATACTCACCACCTCTCTTCTTGAAGGTGATTCTGAAGTCCCAGGCAAATAGTAAATATCTCTGGTTCACAATGAAGCCATGACAGGTGTGCAGTTCATTTGTGCCTGTGTCTCTGCATGTGTCTGTGTTATTAGTATGATTTAGTTCATGCTTGCCAGATGACAAAAGCTGGTAAGACCAGGGCATTTTGCTACTGTTTCTTTACACTGTAACCTTTGCAATCTACTTTCTGAAGCAATGTTCATATGTATGTTTATGTGGGTAATCACCGCCCACCTCTTCTCTCAGTACTAATGAACAAGTTTCAAGAAAGCTGTCACAAGTACATGAAACACAACCCTGAAATTTCAAGCATGATATCCTTGGTTTTGCCTCTATTTCGGAATCCTTTTGTCTACTGATCTGAGTGCTTGACCTCTGTGGTAGTCTCTTTCACTTAGTACATTTGATTGCCTTGTTTCATAGTATGCTCAGTTACAGACATTTGCTGGTTAGTTAAAGACAGATTTACTCTCCAGTTTTCATTCATCTTTATTCCAATTGGTTTCATAGAGAATGTGTATAGATAGAAAAAAAATTTCAATCCTCTGAAAGTGTCCAATAATTTTAGAAAACGGTTTTTAAGAATTCCCATGATAATAGATTATCTCAAAATATCTTTTCTCTCTCCCTTTGATAATTGTACAGTGTTCAATATCTGCATCTTGTTTGATTGCTGATGGAAATGTATGGAAGAGGAAGACATGCAACATCCTGTGAATAGATGTCCAATTGCATTTTTATCAATGCTAAGTACTTTTCTATTTAGGAAATCATGAAAAGGAAGGCTGTTAGTGAATTTTGCATGTTTAGTCTAACTCAGTAATATAACTTTTAAGAGATAGTTCTAAAAGCTTCTGCTATAGAGTATCAACTTTCCACAATACAGAAAGATTAAATTGTTGCATATATTAATATATATTTCATAAATTAAAATAACAATTATACTTTTTAGATTATTATTTATATGAAATATACCATGTACCACTGAATTACATCTTTATGAGGCAAATAAAACAACTCATATATTTATACTCACAGAAAGAGGAGAGTCATGGAGCTTATATTAATGTGAAATATAAAATTGCTAGAACGTGTTGATCATGTACTACCAAGCAATATGTCTGTTTCATTTTCTTCGATCCCACCTATAATTAAGAGATTTTTGGATTTTCATCTAGCAAAATGTTTTAAGTACTGTACTAGAGAAGAAATTAAAGTGTGAAAGAGAATTTTCAATAAGAGGTTAGAATAATCTTTCTTATATTTATAGTATATCATCTTGGCTTCTGAACGATATCGGATGAGGTTAGAAGACACAAACCCCAGAGAAGATTTTGCCATGATGAAGAGTTATATTTTTCTAAGAAAACTTGGATTAGATTAAAATGGGTTATGAAGAATAGATTGCTATAAACATTTTTAAGGGTATTCTTGCCACTGTTTAAGTTTTATTTCTAAGAGAGATGTTAGTTGAAAGGGGACATGAGTGATGATGCTGTTGTCATAGTCAAGATAAGTGATGATGGGGCACTGGATGAGAATTAAGGTAGAGAATTGGAGAGAAATGATCACACATGTACAGTTAGGGGAGAAGATGGATAGAGAGGCTTCTTCAATTAATAAGAAATTTGGTGAGAATGTTTTTACTTTTTTACTAATAAGTGAAAGATTATGGTTTAGAGAGATGGAAAAATTATTTTCTAGGACACTTCAAATACGACTGTGACTTCCAAGAGGAAACTTTAAATATAAGTTTGATGTGGAGTTTGCTGCTCTGAAGACTGATTTGGACTAAAGCTATTTTTTCAGGAACCATCAGATACTAGAGCTAATTTGTTCAGGAACCATCAGATAGAGTATGTAAAAGAGATGAGAAAGGGGATTTTTTTGCTGACCCTGAATAAAATAAATATTTATAGATAGAGAAATAGAGCACTTAAGAAAGCAGATTAAGATGATTTGGCCTAAAACAGGGCAATGTATATATGGAATTTAAGTTGGTTTAAAGACCTAAGTTGAGAAGGTTAGTGTACCCGGGCATATTCCAGAAGAATGACCTTTGCTATCATCATTGTAATCACTTATCTATATGTGTGGTTGATACCAGTTCCTTGTCATAATTAAGTGAACAGAAAGTCACATCCCTGGATCTCTAGAATGATGGGAAGATATTATGAGACCAAAAACACACTGGTAAAGGAAACTTTTCAAGGAATATGATGGTCTACCCTATCACGTGATGCATTCATTGTATAATGACTTCATGAAAACTTATAGGCTTGAGAGTTTGCCCTTTTTTAGGGAGAATGTTATGTGTCATGCTTTGTACAGTGTCTTCTTTCATTTACATTGTAGTAAACTTTACTTATATTGTAGAAAATATTTTCTTGCATTTTGCATTTTGACATTTTTCTGTAAATCAGTGTTACATTATGCAAGAAATTTTGAAAATTAGATTCTGCTGTAGACATTTCCAAAAAATTCAGAATAAAATCTCAGTTACATGTTTAAGATACAAAAGGACAAATGTGTGTACTTCTAGAGTAAAAACATGGAATCAAAATAATAATGTTTGATGAAGGACCTCCACCTAATCACTGTGCTCTAATTCTTAAAGACTAAATATTTAAAAATACTCTAAGACCAACTCACTTGAGGTTTGTCTTTTTCTTTTCAATAATGTTATTCAGCATATGACAATGAAAATTGGCAAAATCTTCACTGAAATTTGTTTCTTCTAACGTCATCTGATATCATTCAGAAGTCAAAATGATATACTTTAAATCTAAGAAAGATTGTTGCATCCTCTTGTTGAAAGCTACATATGTTTTGGGATATCAACAAGGTAATAAACAAAGATTTCATACTATCCTAAGAAAAATTGAGACACATGTAGCGACTAGTATTTGGTGCCTTCTTCACACTAAAATGTGTATAATTTTCCATCAGCATTAGCAAGGATGTATCAACAAGAGATGCCACTGGACTCTGTTAAACATTTCACTGACTTTAATATTTTAATTCCCTCCCTCCACCTCCCTCATTTCCCTCGCCTCTCTCTTTTTGAATTTATTCTCACGCCTTGTTTGTTGTCCTTGCAAATGGGCTTTCCGTAGTTGGTATAGGATTTCTCCTATGTAGTGACTTCTGGATCTTAACTTTTGTGATCCCATTACAGTGAGTGATTTAAGATCTTTCCTCTGCATTTCACATAGTTCTGCTTAGCTGTTTTGTTCCTTTTTTTTCTTAGCTCTGACAAATGTCCTAAAGGAAAAATCAGTGTGGAATGTCTCTTTCTCTTCTCTGCAGTTCCTTTTAGGGATTTTAGTTTGTTAATTTCTGGATACTTGATCCCAAACTCAGTGTTTGTCTTGAATTTCACAGAAATTGCTCTAAGCTCTGCTGGATTTTTCATGTTAGCAGAGGCTCTTGATGCATTTCTTGAAGTATTCTCCTTTAGCTTCATTCCAAAACTTTGTAAGTGTCTCAAAGATAAAGTGACATGCAGAGAGTTGGAGTTAACCTAAATGTGCTTCCCTAGTTTCTAAGACCCTACCTTTCACTTACTGGTTACATCAGTAATAAACCAGTGCCTTCAGAGACTGGGGTAATTTTAATGGGCATGCAGCACTGAACAATGAACAAAGGGACAGCATAAACAAAACATCATTCTGTGCAGAAACAAAATGGAAGTTAAAATATGTGTTTGTGTGTGTATGTGTGTGTGTGTGTGTGTGTGTGTGTGTGTGTGTGTGTGCGCGTTTCATGTCTATAGAAAAAGGACTACTTTCTTTGACTAGAGCATAATACAAAAAAGAGGTGGTGTTACATATGAGTAGGAAAAAAGGAAACAGAACATGTAAGGAGTTTTATGTCACTTTAAAGTTGACTAAAGAAAGTCAACATTCTTCCCTTAGCCTCCTCTATTCAGTTGTATATAAATAGAAATGTTAGCAGCCTAGCATCTCCTCTGAGTATCTATTTCACATTTTTTTATCTTACTCTCTAAGTTATTCTTGCAATTCTGTGCTCTGCAAATTTGAATAGTGTTTTGAATTAGTGCAAAAAATCATGAAGTGAAAAAAAAAATGAAAAAGGAAATAGCATTGCAGAAGTTTATGATTTTTCCCCTTGTATTTTGTCCTTTGCTACTACATTTCATAGATTTTGGTCATATGTCATGCTTTACTTGAAAATATTCTTATACTAAAAAAGCATATATAGGCAGTTTCTGTATGTACATAAGATGATACATACATAGTCTTTTGTTAAATAATATTATCCTGAAAACAAGAACTCTGTTTTCTATCTGCTTCTGCATGAAACAAAAGTAAACAAATCACTTATGTTTGGCAGGGATTTTTAATTTTTCTGTTTAGTGGTAAACTTTTAGTCAGCCATATTTTAACTTTCTAAACTTGATAACACAGGCTTCCATTTAAACAATAAAATATAAACTGTATAATGTCTGACATTCACAAAATGAGTCATGGAGAAGCAATATTATGTTTTTTCTTTATAGACCCCTGAAACACTCAGAAACAGTAACAAATCGAAATCATGTTACTCAATGTTAAGATTTTGCTGGGATTTCATCTATAGTAGAGGAAAGAGCTATAAGATTATATGCTTAAGATGCTTCCCTTGAGGATGGAAAAAGGCAGATACTGGAGAACAAAACATAAAGCTGCCCAGGTTTTGCATTACATTCTGTGAAAATGCTCTCTCGAGACATTGCTCCCCAACATCGGGGTATTTATTAGCACCTTTTTGATTTCCACTTATTTTTGTTCAAATTGCATCATTCCAGGCATTTATTATATTCCAAAGCTGTGTTTCAAAAGTTATATTTTAAAAGCAATGAATCTCGAAGTGTTGAATCCTGTGTACCTAAGTACAAAACCACTATTTTATTTCACAGAGATTTTGTCTCATGTTCTGTGACCTATGAAGGAGAGTTCTGAATAATGGGTACCAAATTAAATCATGGTAAATTATACTTTAAAAATTTACTTGAAAGTGCTAAATAAAATTCATATGTGCTTTGAGACTTAAGGCTATTTTTCCTAATTTAGAAAGCAGAAAACATTTCTTATTATACTTTTATATATGTACATATATAGATAGATAGATATAGATATCAAGTATCACCCAAAGAAATTAAATTAAAACTAGTATTTCAATAACTTTATTTTGATTTGTGCTAATTTGTTGAAGCCAATATTTTTGATATGTATATACCATATATCTATATTTATATGTATATCTTTCCATGTAACTATCATACTGTAACTGACATTTATATTGTGTGATATTGTTTAATAGTAATGCGTTTAAACTTCTATATGCCATTGCAGCTGTATTTGTTAATGCTATCTTAACAGTGATACACTTCTACTTTATAATTATTTGCCATAAATTATATAATCCTTTTTCTGTTATTGAGCATTTAAATTTGTATATCTTATATAATTATTTAATGAACATCTTTGTACATTTAGCCTTTATACATCTCTTTTTATTATAAAGTCTGAAAAGTGGAATGGATTTAAAAACATACAAATATTTTAAAGACACTGTACTGGCTAAACTGCTTTCCTGATGTGCCTGCAAGCTGTGTGCGATATGGCATACCCATTTCTGTCTTTGATTAGCAGCTTTCATCCCCATTATTCCGAAATATATCATTCGGTAAATATAAGAATTCTTATGTGGCATGTTTCAATCTCATTTACAGGAAGTATTTTTCATTGACTTCATAAAGAAGAATGTATCCAAAATGCCCAACAGTATCTGGTTTTCAACAATAGATAAGACTTCAAGCTTTGGGGATATCTGGTACTTTGTATCCTAAGCGTCACAGTATCTGTATAAGATGGTGGACATGCCAAACTTCCTGATATAATAGCCAAGTTTATCTCAATATATAGTAGGCTATTAGCTTACAGTCGTGAAAATCTTGAGTCATTTAATGTTTCACAGTGGTCTTCCTGAGAATCCTCTAAATGGGCCTGTTTTTCTATAGAGTACCTTGTAGATAAAAAGCTTCTCCCCACCATGCTGTGATTTGTAGAACTTCTGAGCTGACGTCAAGCTATAAAAGATGTGCTGATGCTGGCTACAAGCTGGTGTACGTGCTGATCAATCTTTTGGGGTCTCTCTACCACCAGAGGTGCTATGCTTGCAAGATTATCATGGCCATATACATGAAGCAAAGAATGAGGGTACAGAGGAGAGGGAGATATTAAAGTCTATCTAGTGTAACACTTTCAGAATTTTCATCTCGAATATGTTATACATATATATATGTGTGTGTGTGTACATATACATTATGTTCTTACATCATTCTTCTAATGCTCCCTTAGTTTTCAAATCTAAACATTAAATATGTTAAGTCCCAGCCTACAAACTAGGAGTTGACACCTTCTGGAAAAATGAAGGAGTAGTAGTGCTCCTCAGGCCACACATTTTCAAAATTGTTTCACATACTCACTGTTCAAGACAGGATGGCTGAAAATTATACCTGATGAATTTTTATTCACACCAGTGTACTCCAAATGAGTAATATAAATTCTTGCCATATCCTTGATATCATTTTACCTAAAACTTATATTTTAATATCACTTCAAATCTGTGATTATTTATACTCCTTCTAAATTGCTAATGTTTTTAAGGAGATTCTAGAAAACCTGCATTATTAAACATATAAGGGGTATTATTTTCAGGACCTTCAATTCTTTCAGATTACAGATTTCTTTGGAAGGAATGTCATTCTCTTTACCTAAAAAGCTCACTATGATTTAATCATTTTCTTTAGAAGACAAAACATTTCCTTTGTTATTCTACTCAATTGTAATTATTTTTCCTTCTTCTAACTTAAAAATTAATATTTATTTTAATAAGATCCAACTGGACTTTTAAAATTGTGGACATAAGATGGTCATTGCATAAAACACTATAGTCAGATCACCTTCCTCTCTGTCTTCTCATCACACAGATAGACATATACTTTAAATTGTTTTAACTCTGCCTCCTTTTTAGTCTGTGGGTTCTTTGACAAAAGAAATTAGCCTTTATGTCTGTATTTTTTGTTTCCCACAACAATACCCAATAGATGTGAGTGGAACAAAAGGAAAAGAAAGGAAACTTTTATGATGAAAGAAAATCAATTATATTAGTATTCCAAGAGAAACCTCTCATTGTTTGGAACTTATGCTTTACATTTGTAAAATCCCCAATGTGTTCATTAAATTTTGAAAGTGGACATGTGTGGTTGAAAGAACAGTTATCTGTGAGTTGGGAGACTTTTGTGTACACTTCCACTTCTAAAAATAATACTGTTCTATAATTTCATTTTTTGGTAATGAGACTATAAATAAATATTGAGCACTCTATCTAAATTCACAAAGATAATATTGGTTTAATAATAATATCACAAAGCTAATAATGCCTTGCTGTTATATAATAAAAGCAAAGCCTTAAAATATTTAGACAAGAAAAATAATGGAAAATAGAAAATTTCTTTTAGTTCAAAATTTAGGTATTGTATATTAAAATTTAGTATTGCATATATTTTCAGATGTTTGTGAAATCTCAAAAGTGAGCAAAAAAGTTTGTATAAAAATGAGTGTTTGTATTAGCCAAATATAGATATGTATATGAGAAGCAGTTAAATAATAATTTAACAAACTTTAATCAAGTAAAAATCTGTCACATAATTATCTAACTTTGCTAGATAAAGTACTTTAATAAATGTTCTTATGTCAGCATTAACTAACTTTTTATGATAAATATTAGAAAGGAAAGAATGCTGTTGGTATAAAAAAAATTGAAAAACTTCTGACTACTGCTTCTTATAGTAACAGTCTAGCTTTTAGTATGAATTTCTTTCTCAGAGTAAAGGTGGAGCATCAGGGCAATAATAATCAACAGAAAACAAACAAAAATTTATTTATTTATTTGTTCGTTTGTTTGTTTTAAATGAATTGTGCAGGCAGGAATGAAGACCAGCAGGCCAGCAGGTAGGAAGAGAGAGGAAGGAGGAAGAAGCGTTTTATTTTATTTTTACTTCCTTGCTCACACTGGACCCAGGACTTGAACAAGGCCTGCGTTTCTTCTGGAGGTGATTGACCTAACTGTTAATTCACCAGAGTACCACACAAAAATTTGTTTTAAGACATTAAACAAGTTGAGAATAGTTGAGTTATTTTATGATTTCTAGACAACAGAGTTGGAGAATGAGTAGACTCAAGACACAACTCCAAAAAGCAGAAACAGTGCAGTTCCCTTTCCTAGTCGTTCACAAATTACTTTAGATTCATTCCAAATGATTTGAGACTTTTGATTGCTATTGTAATAATATTTTTAAACTTTGTTTTTAAATGCCAGTAATAGAAATAATTTTCACATCTCAACTTGTGTTGCATTATTCTTGCTACACTAAACTGATCTAATACTTATCTCTAGATGTTTGCTTATTTTGTTATCTACAAACATATATGTAAGGTATGTTTAATTTCATTTAATAAATTAAAATAAAATTTAAATGTCTTCATTTTATTTTATTAAAGGATCATTGAACTAGGACATTAGAGGTCAAATTCTATCTGTCACGTAATGGTTGACTCCTTTTACCATCTTTACCTACCCCTTTCTCCCTTCTCCTCTTGTAACCACTAATTAGGTTGTATACACTAAAAGGCTACCTTTGTTTGAGTTGGTTTATTTTTTTTCTGTATTTTCCACATATGGTGTTCATCTTTCTCCATATGACTTTGTATAATACCCTCTTGGTTCATCCATGTTGCTGCAAATGGAAGGATTTAATTTTTCATTCTCTTTGTTTTGTTAATTATTGATTGATGGACATTTAGGTTGTCTCCAGCTCTTGACCCCTGTAAAAGCTGCAGTAAACTTATGGCTGCATATATCTCTTCAAATTTGTATTTTTGCATTTAGGGGAGACATATCCAGAAATAAAATCTAATTGGATCTTACAGATTTTCTATTTCAAATATTTTGGGAGAAAGTTTTCTTACTTTGCAATCATTATGCCTTGATTTCTTCTGTTGTATGCTTAAGTCATGATTTCCAGTTCAATATCCAGTAGAAGTAGTAACAGACATAGTCTTTTCTCTCCATCAAAAGACTTAATGTTTCACCATGAAATAAAATGTATGTTTAATTATTTTTTGTAGGTACCTTTGATAAAATTAAGGAAGTTTTCTTCTATCATTAGTTTTCAATATATATTTTAAAGAAAGGGTGGTGAATTTCCTGAAATGTTTATGAGATTACTTGTTTTTTCTTTTTTATTCTGTCATTGTTGTGAATAGGTTGATTTTGAAATGTTAATTTACAATGAATACCCAAAATAACCACAACTTGGCCATTACTTATTATATAATCCTGAATTTCAGTTATCAACAATTTGCTTAGGATATTTGCTTTTCTCTTTTTGAGAGGATTATATCAGTATATTTTTATCTTCAATATTCTTTGGTGTTTGAGGCAAAATTAAAGTAGGCTCCAAAAATAAATTTGGAAGATTTTATTCAGTTTTTTTATTTTCCAGGAACAGAGTATAAAAGACATGTACAACTTTTCATTTTATTTTTTGATGATATCACCATGTTTCTAAAGCAATCTGAAAAGCTTTTATAGGAGACTTGTAATTACACATTTACTTAAATTTACTTAAATTTAGGTATATCATACTTAATTAGCATTCAGTTAAAATATTTTCTAATTTAATTATAGTTTCTGTTTTAATCCACTGGGTTATTTCCAAATGCATTGCTTAGTTGTCTAAATATTTGGTGATATTTTGGGTACATTTTATTGTTGACTTAATTTCAATTTTTTGAAATGTGTTGAAAGTGGCATTATGACATGGTGTATGAGAAATGTTGGTAATATATCACATGAATTTGAGAATAATGTATATTCTTAAATTACTGAGTTCTAATATGTCAATTAGACCATGTTTTGTAATCTCTTTGTCTAATTTTTAATAACTTACAGGTATTTCATCTTATTTTATCATAGTTTGACACCCTGAAATATGTATGCCTGATAGGATTTTCAGTAGTTCTACTTTTATTTTAGTTCTAATATTTCACAATGTTGTCTAAATTTAAAATTGTATATAGTCCTGGTGAGTGGATACCTATTATTTTTGAATGCCTTATTTTTTCCTCTCATAATTCTTATTGTCTTAAAGTAAACTGTGCCTGATGTCTGTATACTCTGTATACTTAGGAAAAACCATAGTTAGTCCCACAGGTTATTTATTTTTCCAACATTTAATTTTTAACTTTTCTTTTTTTTTTCTTGAGGTCTATCTTTTATTTAAAAGAATGTAAAAAAAGTTTCTGAAAAAACAGAGCACCATCAACTGTTTTTGTTTCTGTGCCTCTCAAGTTATAAATACTTTGCCAAGGTATCAGTATGAGAAAAGTAAGTGTTGTATTTTTTGTAGATAAATATTATAAAATACTTGTGAGAATGTTATACTTGTATACTATAAAAATGCCATTATGACTTTATACACATAACATAGGTTAAACATTTAACGAGTTAGAAAAATAGTTTTTTTAGTTAAAATTTGCTTAAAATTATTTATTTTAAAATAATTATGTGATGCCGTAGTATTGTAATAGAATTTCTGATCCTGGATTCCTCTTAGCTAAAATACCTTTTCTTTCTTTTTGTCTCATGTCTTCAAATATATTGTTTTACTTAATTAAAATGATTTGATATCTGTCAATTTGTTACCTAACAATGCCCAAGTTCTTTAATATGAGAATAAATCTTTTATGATATGTTTATTGCCTATAACTCCTGCTATTCTTTTTTAAAAAATTGCTTAATCCTAAATTGCAATTTGTTGAAGTAAGCGTGAATGTCCACGTGCTTTGACAAAGTATTTTTTATGTGTCTCTGAGGTGGAGCCTTGTCATTTCACACTCAGAGCAGTTATTTTTTATTTGGTGGAGTAGTATTTGATCACATTTCTCTTCCGTTCTTATATACGTGAACTCCCAAATTCATGCCTACCAAAGAGCCTGTGATTGTTTCTGCTGTTAACACTTATTAAAATGCAGTAGATATTTTCATCTGTTCACTATAAATAAATTTGAGGCAAGGGTTATTCTTCTTACCTTTGTATCTCTAATTCCTAACACATAGGTAATAGTGCACAGTGTTTGTAAACTAAAGGGATTTATTTTTCTAAAATAAAAACCATATCTTAAAGAGCCACTAGTGGCTCTGATTTGGAATATGAGCTGCTAATCAAAAGCTTGAATCACTATAGACTTTAATAAATGACTTTCTTTAAGGAGCCCACCCTCTCTGGAACTTCTCAGGTTGTACATCTAAGTCACAGATCCCTCTCAGGTGCCTATGACTGGTATAACTGGCCTTTCAGTCCCTTCCCACCTAAGTGCCTACCCTTTGCAGGTGCATCTTGTTCATTTTAGTTGTTCATTACATGATAACAGTGGTCTTGGGCATAGTCGTTGTCTAAGATTCAGTCTAGAAGGAAACACAAAATAAATGTTAATTCTTCCCTTCTGCTATTGCAAAGCAGTTCCCTTGAGTAAGGGAATTAGAGCATTTTGGAGAGAGGAATATCAAATCTTCTCAAATAAAGGAAAAGCTTTCCCTCCTATTACTAATTCCCCAGAGCAAGATCACTGAATCCTGAGTCTGTTTCACAGAAAGACATGAAATGAACAGCGTTTTAGGATTAACATTCAGAGTCAATCCCCAATTTCCTAAAACAATGCATCTTTGTCTGTAACTGCAATCAAGTCAGAGAGGCAATCAGGAAAGAAATTTAATGTCCTTTGCTATTTATTTATTTATTTTAATTTAATTGTTCATCTTGGTTGTTCTCCTGACCTGGGAAGCAAAGCCCATCCTTGAGATGTATGTAGACTGTACTTTGGCCACAGGCAGTTGACCAAACCACTACTCCACCAAGAGTACTTAATACCTGATAAGCACCTAACGCTTATCAATATGATTATTGAGATTATTTATGAATAACAAATCACGTATAATATCATTCATCAGCCTATTGCTGTAGTTTCCCTTCCATCTTTTCAAAGAATTTCAATTACTGCTTAGATGGATAATTATTATCTATTGAAAAAGGTCAGGTGTTCTTGTATGACTTCACTATATAGCAAATACATTATCCCTCAGTTGATAAAGCAGACTTTCCAATTACTTAAGTAACCTGTCATTTTTCTTTGATCTCCCATACATGTAATAATATCTTAGAATTTTAGAATTCCCTAGCCTTCAGTTTCATAAAATGTTTTTATTTAATAAAATTATATTCTTAGAGTGTTCCCTTGTTCAGGGGCTAAGAAGCTGTTCTGATGACCACAAACAGCCCAAGGACCCAAGTTAAGACCTGGGGCTGGAGTAAAAATCCAAAGGAACAATCAATGAAGTAAAGTTGTTTCTTCTCCCCCTCCCTCGCTATTTCCTCCTTCCTTCCTTAAATGCTTCTACCTCTTCTCCCTTCCTTCCTTAAAAAAATAAACTCTGAAAAGTTAGAACACTATATTTATATATATTTTGGATATTACTCAAAATTTAAGTGACATCTCATTTCTTAAGATGATAAAGTATTTCTGTTTTAAAAAAGGTATTCATGTTTTATTTTCAAATCATCTACTCTCTGTACATTTACACAGTTCTTTTGAAACAGACTGAATTATGAGATTCTATACACACAGCTGAAGAAGATGGCATATATCAGAAATGAAAACGCTGACCATAATCCCCAAAAGAAACAAATGGGAATTCCACGCTGGTAGGACACAGGGAACAGCAAACAAGACCACACTGTATTTTATATTTGGCAACATGTACAAACATCACTTGCTCTCTTCAGGGCATTCCCGCTGGGATAGACCAGCAGTGACTGGCTGACAACCTCTTTGCGTAAGATCATGGTAATGTTCTAGGTTATTTCCAATTGTTTATAGGCACCATTTATGGGATTGCAGCTGTGATTTTGCTTGTGCTTTCCACCTGTCATACTGTAATTGCTTCAGAATTAACACTCTCTAAAAGGAAGCAAAGATTCTTAAGAGAGGTATTGGCCCCAAATTAACCAGCGAGGTACATAAACATTCTCATTTTCCCATTAAGAAGAAAGCCACGGAGGAATGTTCCTCCGCTCTTGGCAGATGGTGATAGAAACTGCTCAGTTATTCTCAAGCTGCCTTGCCATAATCTCAGGGAAAAAATTTTTATCGCCTGATGGTTAGATTTATAGCACTTAATTTATGATACCTTTTAAGTAAAGGCCAGAATGATCATCAAGAGAGATACAGTAACTGTATTCTCCATTATGTACCAAATATGCCAAAAATAAAACCTTGCATTTAGAATTTCAAATGAAATAAAAATGCTGTAAGATTTAGGTTTTATCTCCCAAAATATCCAATAAACTCATTAAGCCTTTTGAGGAAGGGGTGAAAGTATATATAGAAAGGCAGATTGGCAATAATTACAGCTTTATACATATACTTAATTAGAACAAAACTCTTAAATCATGTATCGTAAAGCAAGATGGCTTAAGATTTTCACCCCCATTAAGTGTGTATTTTAGGTTTTCAGCAAGTGTGAATGTTAAAACTCAACTAAATGTTATGATTTAACATGATAACTAAACAAGATAAAATGAAAAAAAAAAAAGGTCAAGATCATGAGAATGTTCTGCATACTGGTACTTCAGTTTCTAAGGCAGAGAGTTGGAGAAACAAATTCACTAGTAAAATAAAATAAAATAATACAAAAATCTGTACATGTATTTTTATCAAACTTGCCAACATTTCTTTTGCAAGGCAATGTACATGCAACTGTTGTGAGTGGGCATGGGGTACCGGTGTGTCCTGAGTGGTAGAGTCAGTCCAGGAAAGAATTGAAGGAGAAACACTAACACCACAGGGGAAGTTTATGAGGAGAAGCTACATAGAAGAATTACTTTTAAGGCATGTGTGTGTGTGTGTGTGTGTGTGTGTGTGTGTGTGTGTGTGTGTGTGTATGGTGGGGAGACGGGGGTGCAGGTTATAGGCTTACAGTGGAATTTCTCATTCCAGTGTGTGGGTCCAGTTGTTTGCATAGGATCTGCTTAGGGTTGGTCTGCATTGTAAACGACTGCAAGCCCCCTCCTGAGTAACCTGGGGTTTAGGCAGAAGTTATTAAGGAATGATTAAGGGTCATTAAGGAAAGATTCTGTTAGAAACTTACTACTAAGGGCTGTTTAGTTTAAAGACTAACTACTGAGGATTGTTTAAAGACTAATTACTGAGCTAAGTAATCACACACTATTGTGAGAATTTTATTGCAAGAATTAGGTTACTTCCTTACCTCCTCCTTTTTCATGCTCCTCATCTTCTTTCCATCCCCCTCTTAGTTCCCTCACCTGTTCTGCCATTAATCAGCACTAAAATGTGAATTAACAATGATCATTTATATCCTGTACCAGATACATCCTATCTTTCTTTTGATCTTTCATTTCTTCACTTTATATGCTTTACCTAGTTCTGGCAATTATTTCTCCTTCCACCAGGTAAATAGAGAGTTTCTCAAAGTTAAATTACTCTCTTTTCTCCTCTGGAAGATTTTATATAATAAATACAACTCTCACACATAGAAGGATGGTGAGAATTTTGCAATGACATAGTGAATAGATAACCAACATCAATCAAACCATAATGTTGACAAGAAATGAATCTATCTAGCTTTCCCATATTCAACAATGGCATTGCAATTCTATCAGGTTTGAAAGTTTGAGGAGAACCAGATTTATCTACTTTTCGTACATAGATCAATTAAACAAATCAGATATTCTTTAATATACTATTTATGTGCCATTTGGGTCTGTTGAAAGGAATACAATAGAAGTTATCTAAGAATGAAAAAAATTCATTAGATAACACAAGAAATCAAGTTTCGTAAATATTACATTTTAAAAGACTTAAATAGATGCCATTGGAAAATTGAATAGCAGATGCTTAACTGGGATTTAATGAATAAAGTAAGGCTCTTTGGAGAATACAGCATCTGAGTTCAGGTTGTGAAATGAAGCATAATTTCAACAGTCTAGAAGAAATGGGAAAATATTTTAGGTAGATTTTGATTTCCGAAAAACTCAGAAGAATCAAAGCTCCAGGCAAATACTGGCTAAAATAAGAGTCATTGGTAGGTATATACTGACCATTAACACAACATGAAATGAGGAAGATAAATTGAAAGTAGAATAGAAACAGCTTTAATTTTACCCTAAGAAAGTAAACTTTTTAAATAGTCTTAAGGTGCTAAGAAAGGAACAGATATACTTTAACCTCTTCTTGTAATACCTTTTATCAGGTATTATGAAATGAATTGTGATTGTCCCCCAAAACTGTGCAATTTTCAGTATCTATAAATGTGACCTTATTTGGAAATATGAACTTTACAGAGGATTCAGTTAAGATGAGGTTGTTAGAGTAGACCTTAATCCTATACGACTGATGTTTTATGTAAAAGGGAAATTCAGGCAAGAAAAAAATACTACAGAGAAGACACTGAAGATAGAACACCATCTACAAGTCAAAGAATGTCAGACTAACAGAGATTGAAATAAAGGCATGGAACAGACTCTCCCTCATAACTCAAAAGAAACCAACCATGGATTTTGTACTTTGAGATTCCAAAACTATTAACCAATACTTTTCTGTTGTTTGAACCACCTAAGTGTGTGGTACTTTGTTTGGCATCTCCAGGGAATTAATCTATATAATTATGGATTATAAAAGTAGAACCTGAAACAAGAGGCAGAAACGCCTTTTAAGAAATTGGAATTTGGGGTATATAAGTGGTGCTATCACAAGATGCAGAAATGAAAAAGTTGATCTAAATATGAGAAACATTTTAATATGAAAGATTTTCAAAAAATTGTAGAAGAGGCAAAGGAAGGAAAAAATAAAATAACTCACAGATTTCAAGTTAGAGTCATTTAGTTTAATGCTAAAAATGTGACAAGGTTGAAACTCTCAAAGAAACCACCTTGACATGAAGGACTGAATACTGTTTCAGGAATGTTTGAATCTGAAGTTAATCTGAAGTATTCAGTTTATTATTTTAAAAGAATCTAAAAAAAGAAAGTCTTGGCTAGATGAAGAGATTTGCGTACAATTGATATTTGAACTAGTTAGCATACATGTGGAGTAGAAGTGACCATGACTGAGACTAAACTTTTAGAAACAGCAATACTTAAAGACCAGCTGTTAGAGAAAGGATTTATTTCAAAAACAAAAACAAACAAACAGCAGCAACAACAAAATATCACAATAGTCAAGCAAATAGAGGGCATCCGCAAGAGAGAAGTGATAGACATTGTGAGTTCTGGAAGAGTGTAAGTTCTGAATAATATCCCATTGCCTGGATGTACTGTTTATTTATCTGTTTACCTTCTGAAGGATATCTTTTTTTCTTCCAAGTTTTGACAGCTACAAATGCAACTTTGTAAATACTTGTGTGCAAGATTTTGTGTATATATGTTTCAAACTTATTTAGATAAATACATGCTTTCCTGACTGAAAGTAAAGCATTGCTATGAAGACTTTCATAAGCAGAAATGACATAAATTGAGAAAGCAATGTCATTCATTGATGGGGAGCAATTTTTTAGCACTCTCAAACCCCAAAATGTAACCTACAAAATCGTACCAAGGAACAGAAAACCCTAAAATCATACTAACTTATAGTAAAAGCGGGAATGTTAAAATAAACACACACTTGTACAGGGTAGTTCCTGGGATGGTAACCACTCTCGCTACTTAGAGTATGTGCTGTCTTCCTAATTGCTCATTGTGAAATAAAGGATGAACACAATTTTTATTTTTGCCTTTCATTTTAAAAGCAAAAATCCTCTTCATATATTTTTTTTTGATAGTGACAACGGGTGCTAATGTAGGTCTTTCATGATAGTAAAGTGGTGTAATGGGAGAACTTTCAAAAGGCAGGAGACATCTGTATAAAGTTGTTGGATCATATAGTAAGAGTGTATTTTGTTGTCTTAAAGACACTACTAACTCATCTTCCGAAGTGGCTGTAACATCTGCATGTACATCAGCAATGGATGAGACTCCTCCAGTTCCATATCCTGGCTAACATTGGGCGTTGACAGTGTTTGGGATTTAGCCATTCTAATAGCTGTATGGTGGCATCACATTGATGTTTTTATATACAATTTGCTGAAGACATAGGAGATGGAGCATTTTTCCTTACCCGTGTTTGTTATCTGTATATCTACTTTACTGGAATATCTATTCAGATATTTGTGGTGACACAGAAACCTACACACAAGTATTTATAGCAGCCTTTGTTATGGGTTGACCAAATTTAGAAGCAACACATTTGTCCTTCAGCAGGTATATAGATCTGTCCTTCAGTAACTGAATCTGTGATAGAGTTATACATTGTAATGTTTTTCAGCAATAAAAATAGATATATTCTCATGTTCTGAAAAATACATGGAGGAATCTGAAGTACATATTGATAGCTGAAATAAACAAATCTGAAAATGGCTGCATACTACCGATTCCAAAAAGATAATATTCTGGAAAATTCAGAACTACAGTAAAGTACAAAGATCAGTGGCTGCCGGAATGGGTGAACAGGTCGAGTACAGTTGAATTTTATGACACTAAAATGTATCTGTGATTGTGTAACCGTCAATATATGTCATTATACATTTATCAAAGCTCATAGAATGTACAAGCCAAAGAATGAGACATAATATAGACTTTGGACTATATCTAATCACAACGTATCCATTTGCAATCATTTGTAATTAATATATCACATTAATACAACATTTATTTAATAATTGGAGTAATTGTGTGTGAGAGGTAGGATTGAAGGAGTCTATGAGAGTTCTGTTGATTTTCTGCTCCATATTTGTAAACCTAAAACTGCACTAAAAATAATCTATAATGAGAAATAAAACAAACCAACAAAAGGCCCAAATAGACTATAATCTGAAACTTCACATATGCATACAATCTTTTCACTGTTCCTTTGTAGTAACCTGAGAAGGAATATAAAGTAGGGCATTTGCACACCAGGTATAGTAGACATGGTGCTTTGTGTGCCCTTTCAAAGGTCAGAATTTCTCAAGTCAATTTAGCTATTTATTCATTAATGTATCATTCAGTGGTGGTAATTGGGCTTCTATGAGTGATATGGCAACTACTGTGGATGCAAGAGAAGTGTGTATTTTAGGATCATTTGATAAATGTAGATATATGTTATAAATATATATGATATATAGACATATATATGCATGTGGAACTGCACTTATGCCTATAAACAACTCAAAAATGATAGGAAGTGAATATTTAAATATTTGCCAAAGTGTTTCTTAGAGTCATTCTCAAAAGATTCTGGGAGAAGTCACTTCTGAGTTATCTCAAATACTCGATTTCTACTTGAATTAATAGTTAAAGCAGGTAAGGACAAAGAGATCAGAAAACACTTGAACTTTTTCCTATTACAGAGAGATGGCTTGTCTCTGACAAGAGTGTTCATCTTAAGATGGATTGCTTCCTTGTCATCTTCAAGGACAGTTAGAGTGAAGGGCATTAAAATATTCAAGTATTGGAAAGTTTTTAAGAAGTAGAGACTAGGGATGCCAAGATATTTATTGTTGCAAAGCAGGAATTAATTGAGAATTGAATGTTTGTTTGAGAAAGATCTGTGGTGGACTTCCTCTTCTTAGTTCAGTAAAAGTCATGGAGCATTTGCCTTTGTTTTATTATTTTTAAAAAGTATGCAAGCTGTGTTGAAAAAAACCCTGAATACTTTTGTTTTTCCACCTCAATTTGCTGGAAAATTATATACACCACTGGGAGGAGGAAGCATGCATCAGCATAACTCATGGAAACTTTAGAAATATATCAATACTTGGATGCAACCCCAGACCTACTTATCAAAGTCTTTGGAAGGTATTTAAAACAAATAAACAGCAAAAGATATCCAGGTTTGTTTGTTTTTCTGCTGAATAATTCAAATTAACAGGCATTATTACTGACAACTTTTTCTAGACCTTCAAAAATGTTAATCTTAGATTAGACAATCACAGAAAATAATACAGAAAAGAATTAAAGAAATAATAAATGATTTAGGAGAACTTTCAGGAAATGAATTAAGCCACACTTATGTGTTTGGAACTAGAGACCATGTAGTCATCTATTTTAAAACCAACATAATGCAGGTCTTTGAGTACAATTTTCAAATATTCTGTTGAGTCAATAGAGAAACCAATTTATTGTTTATTATTCTTTCCATTTAACTGAACAAGATTTTAATTCTCTTCCATTCACACAGGTTTACTGTCAAATTCTAATAATTCTCCTTTTATTCTTCATCATTCATTATAAATGCTCCCACTGTTATTAATAAAACCTTACCAGTGCTTGACACATAGAAATAATTAATACGTATTGTCAGTATTAGTGGTAACTAGATTTCTCTCAAAAAGAAAATGATCCGAGAAAAAGGATATCAAGAGAAAAATACGCAATCTAGAGCATTTGGATGGAGTTTTGGATTGAAACCATAAAGATGTGTACAAGATACATATAAGATTTTCAAAAAATACTAATCATTTAAATCTATATTCGTCAATGCTTAAGAGAATAAATAGTAGTCTTCATTCACACTCCCTCTGTACAGGGCAAAGCAAATTGGAATAATATGATTAAAACCAGTTTAGGTAATTGAAACTTCCGAGTCAAAATTCAGATTAGAACACATCTGGTAACCCTCTTTTTCCAAAGGAAGCATTTACATGGGATCTGATGAATGAATTGGTAAAATCTTAATTGTGTTTTTATTTGTGATTCATGCATATAATGCTATGGCTAGCAGAGTAGTAGGAAAACAGAAGGAAGATAATTGACGCATATTTGGAGGAGGAGCTTGAGATGTCCCTACAGGAAATTATTATAAGGTAGGGAATTTTAAGTAAAATAATCTGAATTCACTAGCTGGGGTGTAGCATTGCTGTTCTCAGAGTGGATTGCTACTTGAGTTCCGCCCAACACTGATTTATATGTTTACTGTAAAAATACAAAATAAACTAGAAGAATTGTTTTAGTACTCATTTTAAGAGTTAATGTTTCCAGAAATGATGTTAAAATTGACCAAAAGTGAACAGAAAACATATGGGATACAAATACCTTGAAAAAGTCTGTAGAGCTTCCATGGACTGCAGGTGGGAGAATTTCTGTTTTGTAGGTGGGGGAGGTAGTGAAAGAATGGCCATTTGTGAGAAATGAGAACAATGAACGATAGATGCCTTGTTTTACACTGAAAAAAAAAAAAAAGCATCCAGATAGAGTATGACTAGTATTGCCAAAGAAAGTTTTCACATGAGATGGTAAGTGACAAAAAACAAAAAAATTCAAATCTACTAAATACATGGATATCTTTTGTAAACACAACCTAGGAAACTTCAGTGTATAAGTAATAAAATTGTATTTTAAATCATTAATCTACTATTTCTTAGTATACCTTATCTAGTCATTGATCTCATAATCTCACGACACTACAAATACATGTAGTGTTTGGAGCTAGACTTTCCTTCTAATTTCTGATGTGAGGCAACGATTTACTTATTCAACATCTAATTCATGGTCTGAAGAATGAAAACTGAAATATTTTATGCCCAAGACTCTTTTAAATCAATTACTCCACACTTGAACTAGAATCTTGAGTTAGGTTTGGAGTTAATAGTCAGCCACTGAGTCAACCTCTCTTGTACACAAATACTGGGACTTCCGTCATGTGTGATGGCAGATTATTTGATTTTTGTATGAGAATTTTGTTGAAATTTCTTGGTATTTAGTCCTTATGAATATAGAATTAGGTTCTAAGTGGTAGTAGCTCTGATATTTGACAATATTTTCTGTTGAATTTTTTAAACGTAAAATTGCTCTAAGAATAGTCTACTTAAAATAAACATATCTAAATATTAAAATATTTCTAAAGAGAAATATCTTCCAAACAAAAACACAATCTAGCCAATTCTCACCATCTTCACTTTTGCCACCAGAATCTAGACCACCCTCAGCTTTCATTGCCTGACTGTACAGAGTATTCTAACTTTAGAGGCTAGAGTCATCTTCTCTGGAAAATTTTTCTATGTATTTTAACTCAGGGTTGGATAGCAAAAAGTTATCACAGCAACCTATGGGACTAACCCACACCACACAATTCTACATTCCTTTAACGTTTTACAGTATTAACTTACACTTTTCACCCAGCTTTCCCAGCTTTTGCTTCCTTACCTTTCTTGAACACATTATTGGTCCTCTAATTTCAAAGATATTTGAACTCTTTCCTCTTCTTGGAATATCTATTGCCAAATAGTCTAATAAGATTGATTATTTGTTCCCATTGGGTCTCCTCAATTGTCACCATTTTAATAAGTAAAGCCCTTCTTGATCAAACATTATAAAATAAGAAGCATTGTTTTTCGATCTCGTCAATTCTCTTTCCTGGTATATTTTTTTCTCCATAGCCATTATTATCATTAAACAAATTATCTATTTAATTGTCTAACTAGATGCACTATGTATAGGAAGAGATTAGGGAAATAGGCATTGAAGTAGAGAGAGAAAGCAGAAAAAGAAGAAAGTAAACAAAAAATGAAAAATATCAAATTTTAGAGGAAACTTGACACCAATAAGATGCAGAATTGAGATTTAATCCCAAATTCAGTGAAGTATGACTAGCTGAAATTCACATATGATAATTTATATAAATATTGATACTCTTATTTATAGATTCTATTTAATTTCTTTATCACAATAGCATCTCAGAACATATTTATTAGGTTACATTCATTTATTCTTTGAGGGGCAATATATGAGTTTGAGAGTAATGTATTCATTGAAGGCATTTAGGCAATGTTATATTTAAGTAAGGGAAGAGTGTTCCTTAAGTAAAGGAATATATGGGTTTGGTTAATGTTGATTCTCAGCCAGAGCTGGGTCAAATACAAAGATAGCACTTTGCGTTATCATGATTGACCCAACAAAAATTTTTGTGTCTATTTTCGGGGTTATTCTTAAATCGGTCTGTCTGAAAAGAACATTTCAACAATAGATTGATCCCCATGGCATTTTAAATCTTTGGGTGAGATGCTTCAGGTTAGAAATTTGAAAATCCCATTATGTATCTACCAAATGGAGTTTAGTGCTTTGGGCATTTGAACTTGTCGAAAAGTCCTACAAAGAGTATTTGTTTTGTAAATGTCTTTTATAGTAAAGTATGAGTGGTGAGTTTAAATGTTAAGACAAAAAAAAGAAGGGCATATGGAGAAAAATACAGCCATAAATTTAAGGTCATGACAAATGGTCTCATTCTCAACAAAGCAGCAACCCCAAGTCTTAAAAGATCAAGAAAAGTCGTGATTCAAGAACATGTTACTTTGTACATTTCTTGTTTAGAACTAAAACATTTATGTGCAATTTAATATGTTTAATTTCTTCATGCCATCATACTTGAATGTTATTATTTTTTTTGCAGTTTAATTAATTTTTTTGGATGGACAAGCTACCCTTGTATCCCCTGCAGTCAGCAGAAATGATCTCCAGTGAATGCAGTAATGAGGGCAGAGCTGACTAACTATAGGCCTTCCTCCCACTAAAACAAGTTACCCAGAAACCACAATAACAGCAAATGCTCTGTGTGTGTGTGTGTGTGTGTGTGTGTGTGTGTGTGTGTGTGTGTGTGTGTGT
>RJWH01004245.1:0-115373 GCA_004363575.1 Solenodon paradoxus | reverse complement strand
AGGCAGGCGGCAGGTAGGCAGGCAGCAGCAGGCGGGAGGCAGGCAGGGAGGCGGGCAGGCAGCAGGGAGGCAGGCAGCAGGCAGAAAAAGGAGGAAGCATTTATTTGCCTTATTTAGTTGTGCATCTTTGTTACTGTGAACCTGGGTCCTTGGGATGTATGTGGACTGTGCCCTCCGGAGGCAGTGGACTAACTGCTAGGTCACCAGGAAGCACCTAGATAACACACCTTAAACCAGAATATAGAATATTATTATCTATGCTCATCCAGAGAGGCCTTTACCAACTGCTAATTGAATACCAGCTTTTAATGCTGACACTTTACTAGAGGAAAATCAGGGAGCAGCACACTGGCTGCAACAGAAAGCAATAGTTGCTCAATATAGAAAATTTTGAGACTACAGAAAATTGCAAAATTACTAATAATCTCACCACCCAAATACTACAATGATTATTTAGCGTAGGAAGGTCTTCCTGCCTGTCTTTTCTGCACGCGGGCATTCCCTGCAGCGAGGGCGGCACCCTTGATGTCTCACTTCCTTTTCAGTCTACGTTTCACTCTTCTTACTTACCCTTCCGTTCGTGTCGACATCTCACTACAGAGTAACACCTGAGATCATATGTCTTCACTTAATCACGCGATAAGGGGCTCTTCTTACATACAAGCTGTTAAACGCACAGCCGAAAGTGTTTCACGTGTCTGAATTGGTATGAGAAGTGAGGCTTGGCAACGCGGTGACATGTGGCCTCAGGAGCCCCTCCTGGCAATGCCGGAGTCCCCCAGACTCCAGCCCGCCGTCGGGCCCCTCGGCCACGGGGAGCACCTTCTGTTTGGTGCCCCAAGTACTGCTGGCCTCATCCTTCCCTCCTAAAATTCTCTTCAGGAAACACTCGTCTGAGGTCTCACTGGCGCCTAACTGACAGCTTCCTTCAAGGGGCTGGGACTACAACTCCTGAAGCCACATACGCTGAGTGGTTTCAGCCACTGTCACTACTCTGCTCTCTGAACGATTGCCCAGTGGAGCCCTTTCGCTGTGGAACTCCGTGGTTGGTTGCTGGGTGGTGTCTGTAAATCCCTCCGAATCACAGGCGGTCCCTGCACCGGTGAAGGGGGCTCTGGAGGAGCTCATGGACGCAGGAGCGTGAGGACGAGGTGCCAGCGAGAGGTCTGACTACAGCGTCCAACGACATCGGCCTCCCCCGGGTATCTCTCAGAGGCGATTTTATGTACTCCTTGTGGAAGGGACGTCAAGCAAAGGCTGAAATGGCACTGGGGATGTCATCAAGAGAGGGGCTATGAGGGACTAGCGGCTCGGTCGCCAGCGGGTTCCTTCAATCATTGAGCATTTTATAGCGCTCCTTGGTCCGTGCCAGGCTCCGTGCCCAGCACGGGGAAACCAGGAGAGCTGGCGTGGTGCACAGGAGAGACAACCTACCAGCCAAGGATGACCGCACTGAGCAGCCCTGATACCACAGGGCCCAGGCGGAAGGCCTTGAGCTGGGTTTAATGCCCTCCTGCCGGAGCGGGTTGCCTTCGCATGCGTTCCCTGAACAAAGATCCGTGGGCTGCCAGGCACTCCTCCACGCACGGGAGACAACAAGCCAGGATGCAGCAAGCACGACACGAAACATGCAGGAGGTGAGAAGGGAGTTGGTGCTGGGGAGGAGAGCAAGACTGGGCACAGTGAGGGGTCCTTGTCACTCGCCGGTGTAGTCTACACCCCACTGGGGGCCCAGGGGCATGTGTGACGGTTCAGCGCACATGGGCACTTGCCCAGAATATGATACCTGGTTGCTAATCAAGCGCCCATCAAATTGCTGCCACAAAGGCATTTTTCAGATTTCTTAGATGCAATGAATATGTCAATCAGTGGACTGGGAGGAGATGACCCTTCATACTGGAGGTGGGCCTCGTCCAGTCAGTGGAAGGTCCTCAGAGGAAAGGTGGAGGCCCCCCTGGGGAAGCAGGGATCCTGCTCCAGACGGCCTCTGACTCACACCGCACCGTCAGCTCCTCCCCGGCTCTCTGGCCTGCCCTGCTGTTCAGATTTGCAGGCCCTGTAAACACAGGAAAGGAACCAAAACCTTCAACTAAGTCTCCTTTCTATCTACCGAATACATCATCTTTCTTTTTATCTATATCCGTTTCTCCCTCCCTTCTATTGCGTAGACAGATTTATTATATAAGTATAATAATACAAATGTATTTCTGTACTAGAGATTATATGACACCTAGTTCTAGATCTTTATTGATTCATAATGTTATAATATATACAAACCCTTCCTTCGGTGTGCGTCTCTGCAGAGGCCGACTGGCACAGCCGTGCCCAGGCAGGGTCTCCGCTTCTGCGCTCTGCCCCGCTCCCGGCCTCCTAGCTGTGTGGGTGGGGACGTGGACTCCTGAGACCGAGGGGTGCCGCGGGACCCCCTCCTCGAAGTTTCCACCACACGCAGCCTGGAGAGACCCCCCCCACATCTGAGCCAACGGACCGGTCAGAGGTGCCCTGTCATTTCCATCTTCCCAGGGCTGGTGGGGGGCTGTCCGCACACGGCACTCCCGCCGCCCAGGTCCTCTCCCTGACCTTCATGCCAGAGGCTGCCTTTCTTCCTGACCCCGTTGTACTTGACTGGAGTCGATCCCGGGAGAGGGGACCCTGTGGCGGAGAAGGCCCTTGACACTAGCTTGGTAGGAGCACGCGGCTGCCAAGCGCTCACGCTGGCCTCCACGCCCGGGACCTGCCGCGCTCCCCACACTGAGGGACTGTGGCTCGGGGCGCGGGGAGGTTGCTGCTGCCGCCTTCGGACCACATAGAGCATGGCTTTTTCGTGATAAGTACGGGGTTCTCCAGAGAGTGTTTTGCTGGAATGTCAGGCTTGGCTCCTTTTATTTTTGGCCACCAAAACACGTGTCAGAGCTCCAGACCTCTGCTGTCTTCTGGGAACAAACACAGAGCCCATTGTTCACGCTGTCAGTTAGGAGCCACGTTTGACCCCACACACAAAGGCCCGGTTGTGCCCGCGTGGCTGAGCCGAGGGTCGTGGATCCTCTGACACAGGTCTTCCTTCGGACAGAGGGGCCTGGCAGTCGTTGATGGGGTGCTGGGGAGGCAGGAGAAGCAGGTCTTACTGAGGTCACCTGCACCTCCCCTGCACACCCGGGGAAGCACGCTGCATTCTGAAGGGACAGCAGGCAAACTGAGACCACACACGTCCGGGGGAGGTCTGCGGGCTCCCGACCAAGCAGAATCTGGTGCCATCTGGGGCACGGCCCTCCTGAGCACTCTGTGCCCACGAGCCCGAGACAGACGCCCTGCGGGGGCGCGGGCACCCAACAGCAGAAGCGAGCTGCTTGCACTTGACTGTTTTCCAGAATGCGAACCCACTGACTCCATCTACTTTAAAAATGAAGAATGGGGAGCCTGAGGTTTCCCCACATAAACGCAGCAGTTACTAAAATCTGTTCTTCAGGGAGAAGCTGCAGTGATTAAAGAAGTGGAGGAAGGAGAGAGATGGTTTTTCGAAAACGTATGTGAAGCGAGCGCCGGTACCCCACAGACGTGTGAGCAGCTTCGCCGACAGCTGCCGGGAACTCCCGGGTCCACGTCTAGTTCAGGCCGCAGAGCTAAGGTCCTTCTCCTAGTGTGGTAGGGAGGCATTGCCTAACGATGGCACCTCCCTGGATCAGATCCTTTTTACAGAGTTTATTGTAATCACAGGAAAAATTACAATGTGAAAAAGTTTCTTCCTCTTAAACACGCGCCCTTTGTCCCCAAAGACTAATTCAAAAACAATTCACCGCCCATGATCATACCTATGGCATTTTGAACAAGGCGAAGTTAGGGATCTGGAAGGAAACACGTTTAAATGGTAACACAGGTTTCTTTTGAGGATTAGGACAATGCAATACTTTTCTCTTTTCCATCTTTTATATTTTCCACATTTTTCATAAAAAGTGTGTCTTATTTTCAAGTTGGCAAGTTACACGGAAAACAAACAGGCAGTTTCTAGGATGAGATAGAATGGGGTGGGAACTTCAGCACCCAGCTTGTCCCATGTCCTGGTGTCACCTTAGACTCACGGCCGACAACTGGTGCCTGGGAACCCTGCCCAGCCTCCCAGAGGCAAACACCCAGGCTGTCCCAGTGAGTCCAGAGCACACCAGCAGAGATCTGACAACCGCTGGGACTTCCCCAGGTTTGGTCCCCAGCCCCTTGCGGGTGACAGGCCTACATGCACGCAGGCAGCAGACGCCACAACCGTGCTCTGTGCAGTTCACCACGAATGGGAGCCCTGCATGAAGCAAGCTCACAGGGCACCTGACACTGTCCCTGTCCCTGCAGGCAGATGGAGCTCTTTCGGAGATGTTAGAATCCCAATTCTGTTCTCCTCCAAAAGACACGGATCTCAAAGCCCAGCTGTGGGTGAGACAGTGATGCCTTCAGTGATGACTCCCAGAGTCATGCTCTCCAGCATGATGTGTGGGTTCCAGCGGCAACTCTGACAGTCAACTCAGGGCACCTGCTCCCTCCCCTGGGTCTCAGGGCAGGACCAGTCCCCAGGAGAAGGGACATCCCGCGCACTCTTGCTGGGAGATTGTCACATGCAGTGAGAGCCTCCAGGTCACCTGCTCTCTGTCCCACCGCATCCACAGATCACCACCTGGGGCTTGGGCGGCTCCCTCATGCCTGGGATGACTTCCTGGCCTGATTCCCCAAGTCACTCGCTCTGCTGATTTTCACAGGAATTGCAGCCAAATTCTGCAATCAGAACCATTTCTATTCGCCAAACGGGCTTTCCCACCTTTACACCCATGACTCCAGAGTGGAGGGTGCTTGTCCTCACCCCTGCTTCCCCATACACACCTGCTGCCTGCTTCCAACGTCATCAAGAGGTGACACCCACAGGCAGAGGTACACCGGTCACCCCTGATACAGAAAATCATTTGTCCGCCTGACGCTTGTATGCTGAGTGCCTGTTACGCACCACACACAGCCCCTACCTGGGTGGAGATGCTTAGACACGAGTAAAGTGGCCAGAGAGAAGCCAGTGGGGAATCACTCGGTGTAACGGGGTTTCTCCTGTGTGTGCATAAGAAAGGTATCAGGGTCATGCGGGCTTCTGAAACGGCACCCATCTGTGCCGTCCAGGGCCGTCCAGAGACTAGACTGTGAAGCACCAGAAGGCAGAGAGAAAGTCACCCTAAAGGCCAGGAAAGGGCCAAAGGAGCTGCGGTCATCAGATCTACAGGCCCAGAAGCCTGGACTGAAGGCTCCAGGGCGCAGCAACACCCAGGGTATCCCCTACCTCGGGACTCACTTTGTGAAAAAAAAAAAACTAAACTTTCTGGCGTACATTGTCATCAGCTAAGTTTTGACACTTCGAGTCAAATGCATTTCTAGCCAACACCCTTGAGAAACAGATACTTGGCACTTCTAATTAGCATACCATCTAGTCCCTCCACTAAAGGCGACACTAGACTGCTGCTGGAACTCTTCAGTGGCGCGCCCCTTAAACTGATAGTGTTATGACACAATGTTCCTTCAATAACATTTATTTACATATAAAAAAAAAAAAAAGAGGGAAGAAACCAGAGGGAACCCAACCCCTTCCAGGACACAGCAGGCTCTGGACCCACCACTGCGACACACTTGGGACAGCAGTGTGCGAGAGTATCATGACCGAAACCAAGGACAGAGTCCCTCGGGTTGAACTGGATAGCAGACGAACTGAGGCTGGTGACTTGTTTACTCCAACATTACTAAAGATAAACTATCATCTGGCTGCTGCCAACCATCCCTGCTCCCAGCACCTTCCTTCTGTGGCAGGATGGGCTCATCATCAGGTCACTTGGACCCCGCCCCCTCCTGTCCTCCAGTTAGTGGCTAAGTGCATGTGTCTGTGTGGTGCCTCCTGCTTTTCGATCACGGCACACCCTCCTCACCTGCAGCTATCGTCTGTCCTTCCTCCTTCAAGAAACATCCAGACACACCGAAAGAGTGAAGGCACTGTGCCAGCGCTGAGACAGCACCAGCCGAGAGCCAGCACTCTGCCTGGTGGAAAGTCGGACGGTACGGTGGGAGGGATGCCTATTCCCGAGTGCCCGGATGGAGCTGCAAATGAAAAAGGTGACTGGATGAATGAAGGAATAAGCAACCAAAGTTTACTTAGCATCCCAGTGGCCTCACCGTCTGGTACACCCTGGAGGCAGCCCACATGCATTCCAAGGTTCAAGGCCTGGGGTCGGGGGAAACAACTAATGTGAATAACTCAGTAAAAATAAATAAAGTGCTTCTTCCCTCTGCCTGCCTGCTCACCTTCATTCCTGCCTGCACCTTTCCTGAAAAAAAAAGACTGATGAGAGTATGTGCATAAACTGCATAGTAATGCCCGGCATATAATAAGCAAAGAGGAAAGGGGGATGAATACTTGGTCTTTCCCGTGAATCCCCGGGGCGCAGGGGTGGCCAGTGGACACTGCCTGTCCCACTCCACCAGGGGACATCACCTCAACAGCTTCCTAACCGATGCCTTTGAACTGTTCCCCTTTATCACACCACCCTACGGGTCCACGGCAAAATCAGCGTCCTAAAATTACTTTTCTCTTGAAGTCCCCACTGAAAGGCTGCGCACAGGGCTTCTGATGTGCTAAGCGGGCAAGGGCGGCAGGAACTCATCCTCCCTGTCCGGGGCTCCCCTAAAACTAGCACGTTTTTCACGCAGCTGGACTTCTGGTTTGCAGGAGATTTTTCTCTCCTTGTGATGTTTCAGAGAAATAGACCATTTATTGCTTTGAGTCTCCTCCCTCTTCCCTGTCCTGCCTGGCAGCAGAGTATCTGGGGGCCTCAGGGGATGGCGGAGCCTCAAAATGAGAGCACAAGCACCTCCTAACATCCTTGGTGGAGAATTGAGTGGGCTCACACTCTATTGGCCAGAACTGGTCACGTGGCCCAACCCGGCTGAGAAGGGGATGCTGGGAAATGTAGTCTTTGACTGAGCCTTGCTCTCAGTGAAAACTCAGTTTGTCAGAGAGCAGCGTGGATTAGGGTGCTGGTGGGAGGGGGCCTGTCAACCACACCCCCTACCTCAGAGCCACATCCAGGTTGTTGGCTCAGCCCAATGGCTCGCTGACTTCTCCGCAGTTTGATTCCTACCTCCCAACAGAAACTTCCAGAGTCCCGGCCAGCAGATCTTGCCACTATCTCTCCCCACTTAGCTCTATACATTCCATGGGCACATCCATCAAGTTCAGTGGGATATTTTAACTACAGATTCCATGTCCTTTCTGAAAAACTATTTCATTCCCACAGCCACCCCGCACTGGACCATTGAAGTGGACTTTTTACCTGGAGTTTGGGAGTTGCGCAGGGTCTTAGCAGCTTAATACGATTCCACCGATAGAGAAGGGAAATGAGGCCCAGGAAGGCTAAGGGAACCCCCCAAACAGGGCACTCACAGCACACCTGTTTCCCCTGCATGCCAACAATGCAGCAGGAACTTCAAAGGCAATGGCAGGTCATGATCTAAATCTCTCTGAGCCAGAAACTGCTGGAGAGGAGTCAGCTGACCTCCAGGCATTTGCACCTCCCAGTGGATTTGTTGTTATGGAAGCCAGCCTCAGGGCCCCACAGCTCATCCCCTGAGAGTCACACCCGGGTCCCTTCCCACACCGAGCCAGGGTTCGTCCATGCCACAGCAGCCTATTGCGGAGTGGCTAGTTCCCACTTATCCACAGGGGACATGTGCCAAGACCCTAGTGGCTGTCTGAAGCCACTGGTCCTACCGAACCCCAAGTCAACTATGCTCTTTCCTCTAAGCACATACCTATCTGTGATCAAGTTAAATGCAAAAATGAAGGTGCGTCCTGGTGGAGAAGGGGTTGGACGCAGTCCATATCCATCCCAAGTTCTTGGGTTCGTTCCTGAGAGCAACCAAGATGAACTAAATAAAATAAATCGGTGCGCCCAGTGGAGGAGTGGTTAGGCACATGCCACATCCACAGCAAGGTCCTGGATTCCTGTCCTGGTTCCGGCAGAGAACAAGCAAACTGAACAATTAAATGCAATAAAATGCTTCTTCCTCTCCTCTCTCCCTTCCTGCCTATCTCTGTTCGCCTTCATTCCTGTCTGCACCTTTCCTTTAAAAACAAAAATCATAAATGAAGCACAGTAGGAGATGAATAACAATAATGCTTAATGAAACAGAACAATTCTAGTTACATGCTGAAAAAAAAGTTATATCAATGCGATCTCTCTCTCTCTCTTTCTCTCTCTCTCTGAAGATACTGTATTGTATCTAATATTTCTGGACCACAAATAACTGAAATTGCAGCAAAGGAAACCTCGGAGAAAGGGCATTACTGTTTAGAGGACTTGGGCCTCTGTCTCAGGCCTCTACCCCTTGGATGTCACACTTTGGGGGAAGCAGAGTGACGGCAGCCCTATTGTGAGGTCAGGGACCAGACTCAGGGGCCTCCTGTCAACTGCATGGGAGTGAGCTTGGAGCCCCAGTCAAATCTCCAGCCAGGAAGTCCCCGAGACAGAGCCCCCCTACTAGGTTGCTCTGGACCCTTCACGCTCAGAAACTGATAGACTATATTTGCTGTTTTAAGTCACTAAATTTGGGGATAATTTGCTCCTCAGCTGCAGTTAAGCACGACTGTGGTTTGGTTTACTTGAGAGGAGGAGGAGGGATTGAAAATTCCTATATTAAAGTTGTTATTTTTCCTTTGGGTCCCACAAAGATCTCAGGGATGTGTGTAATGTCAGATGTCAGTAAGTGTCAACTCTCTGGTGCTTGCACTGTGTGTCCTAAGTCCCCAAATAACTGGAACACTACTGAGAAAAAGAAACAAAGAAAGTAGAGAAGGGGGGAGGGAGCGACCAACATGTCCCTGGGAGCTCTGTCTGACTACTTGCACATGTCCAGGTGTGACCGATCGTACAGTGCATTGACAATAGCTTTATTATGACATGTTTCATAACTCATCATTCATTCATCCATTCATTCACCAACTCAGGAAATACTCCCTGAGTGCTCAGAGCCAGCTCTGCGCTGGCTGTTTGAGAACATCAGTAACGCACAGAGCTCTCCACCAGCCAGCGGGGCTAACATCCTGGCTGGGAGACGAGAAACAGTAAAACAATAAAAAGCAAATAAGTGTGTGTCACAGAAGAGCTTGATGTGAGAGAAGAAAAGGTGGAGCAGAGAGGTTAACTTGCTTCTCTCTGCCTGGTGTCCCGTCTGGGTCCTCAGCATCTCGGCAGGGAAGGCCAGGGATCTTGGAAAGCCCGTGGTGCTTTACAGAGTCCGAGGTCTTCCAGAGATCTGCTTAACACGAGGAAGAAGGGGCAGCAAATCCAGCAGTCCCGGCTGCTGACATAAGCCTGTTTCTCCTGTAATCACCGGATGGAGCAGCGTATTTGGGCCACAGAGAAGCCCAGCTGGGGGAGAGCCAGGAGAGATCCTTCCTCCCGCCCCGATCACCGGCAACCTGAAACAGCTATGGCTCCCCCTGCTACAGAACTGGAAAAACAAAGGAAAACAAAACAAAACTGCAGTGCCCCCAAAGCTGTCTGCCCGTTTGACAGGGTGCAGATCACCCGGGTGATGTCTGTGCAGGTGACAACCTCCCCTGACCTCATCAGCCATCTGATGTTCCAGATGACGTGGTGCTGACTTTCACCCCTGCGTCTGGAAGGAACAGACCCACGGAGCAGAGAACACTCAGGGTGACCACCAGCTGACAGGGGCCTGTCAACCAGACACCGACATGTTACTTTACCACCCAGACCCAAAGTGGCGAAGGCCAACAAAATCTGCCTCCCTTTCTAGGCACATGGTCCCGAGCCCAGCGTTGCATTCGTGTTGCTAACCAGCAGAGAGACAAGAAGTTTTCCTGGTGGGTTTAATGCACCACTGACAGTATATTAGACGGCAATAACATTATAGGAAATAAAATAATACTTATATTCAAATAACTCTTGAGCTCCAAAAGATCTGAAAATGGAATGGCAACCCAAACGGAATCTTAGGCCATTTTCAACTGAGATTGAGAGAGAGAAAGGGCAAGCCCTCCAGTTTTGCAAACCACGCCTCACCTCTCTCTCTCTCTCTCTCTCTCTCTCTCTCTCTCTCTCTCTCTCTCTCTCTCTCTCTCTCTCTCTCTCTCTCTCTCTCTCTCTCTCTCTCTCTCTCTCTCTCTCTCTCTCACACACACACACACACACACACACACACACACACACTCTCACATGCACACACACAGATTCTGACAAGCCCCTGTGGTCCCTGGAACAGAGGTGGCCCCTCCCCACCCCTGCACACAGAACCCCCCCCAACCCCCCTCACACACACACACATCTCCTGCCTCTGCTCTAAGGCTCTTCCTACTCCACACTCAAGTCCTTTCAAACAAGCAGATGACAAACCTCTTCCTCTGCTGTGGCCTCTGTACCAGCTCTTTCTTCTCGGCATATTAACTCAAGTCCCTCCCTCTAAAAAATCCAAACAAAACAAACCAACGGAAAAACCACTTTCTCGGCCCCACATTCCTCCGGAGTCAGTGCCTTTCTCGCTGTGGGGTTCCTGCAGCCGCTTGCCCTGGCTTGAAAGACAGAAATGGATCCTCTCCCAGTTTGGGGGCCGAAATCGGAGATCCAGGCGTGGGCACAGCACTTTGCTGCAGTGTTTGGAACCCTGGGTTGGTCGATGCGTCACACCCATCTCTGCCTTCATCTTCACAGCACTGTCCCCGTGTGCATATCAGCATCCAAATGTCCCTTTTTATCCAGACACAGTCCTATTGGAGTGGGGCCCACTAATGACCTCATCTTAACTTGACTATATTTCCAAATAAGGTCACATTCTGAGGAACTAGGGGGGAGGTCTGTAACAGGTCGGGGGGGTGGGGGGTGGGGGGTGCCACAATTCAACCCACAGCAAAGGCCAGGCTTAAAAACATACCCACCGCATCCCCACTCCCTATCTGCTCTTCTCCCTAGGGTACTTAGCAGCTGTGGCCCCCTGGCTCCCACAACCTGTACTGAGGACCAAATGACCTGCTGGTGGCCCAATTTAGTGGACGCTTTCCTGTCCTGACCCTCTGGACCATCACACTGCTGATCACCTACTCCTTCCTCCAACTCCACCCCTTTAGGCCTTGCTGGTTCTGCTGGGCATCCCTGGGGACCTACAGTCAGCTGCGCTTGCACGGATTCCCTGAGGACCTTCTCCCCGTCATGTTTGTGAGCTCACAGCACCACCTTCTCTACCTCCCTCCTAACCCACATCCCAAGCTGATGTCCATGCCCCTGACTTCCACTTCCACCCAAGCGGCCCATCCTTGACAGATTTCTCCAGCCCAGACCATTTCTCCTAGCTCCCTGATCTGACCATGGCTGCTCCGTGTTCCCAGGGGCCTCCAACTCAAAGGTACCCACCAGATTCACCCCTTCCTCCCCAAGTCCTACCTAAGGCCTCTGGCTCAACTTCCTCTGCCTGTTACCCTGACTCAGCACCCACCCACCCTTCCCCCGAGCAAGAAAAGGAAACAGCACCGTTTTCTACCTTCCTCATTTCCCCATCTGTCTCCCTCAAGTCCCCTGGGTCCCCTGGAGTCAGACTACCTGTCAAAAGTACCCTCTCCTTAGTCCTTCTTTACCAGGCTAATCCCCTGGGATCTAATTTCCTGGCTGCAGGGCACAATATGTCTCTTTCTCTAGATCATCACCCCCCACCCCACCACCCCTGCCTTGTCCTTCTTCTTCATGTCACCCTGGGGTCCCAGGATGTGAACCCTGGTCCTTGAGATGTATGTGGACTTCACTGGCCACAAATGGTTGACCTAACTAGGACTCTACCAGGAAATGCCTAACACATTTTCTAAAGGACTTATCAGTTGCTACCTACTGGTGACAAGGAGGAAAACCTAGCTCAGCTTCCTAAGATTTATTTTGAAAAGCAAGAATTTTGAGTTTGAGTCCTGAAGCTTTTCCCCTTTAAGAACTCACCATTAAAATGCAAAATCTACAGAGGTAGAAGGAAGGAAGCTAAGCAGCTCTGAGTGGTAGGAAGTGGCTGAGTCAAGTATCACACACTAAGAGAACCCTAAGAAAAGGTGCCCTTTATTGTTTTAGTCTCAACTTTTAGTGTGTGTCAGAATCACCTGGAAGGCTTAAAACACTTCCCTGTCACCCCTAACATTTCAGCTCTGGCACTAGGGTCCAAGAAACTGCATTTCCTTTCTTTCTTTTCTTTTTTAAAGGAAAGGGGAAGGCAGGAATGAAGGCGAATAGAGCAGGCAAGAAGAAGCATTTTTACTTATTTTATCTAGTTGTTTATTTTGGTTGCTCTTTCAGGCCACAGGACACAAACCCAAGACCTTGGGATGTCCCTGGACTGCACCCAACCGCTCCTCCACTAGGGCGCGCTAACTAGTTGGCTTTTTAACTTCACTAATATTTAATCCTCTCAAACGTAATTCTGTTGCTTGGGTTGTGCCCGTTTATATGGATTATTAATTTATGAGGTAGTAGTGGCAGGGATAATAAGGGATGACAAACTCCAAATACACACCGAAAATCTGGTCAAGAGAGCATTGCCTTTTCTAGGTGTTCACGCTCTAGATCATAGTAGACAAATATTTTGCCTGATTTAAGCTGAGGGAGGGGGGACGGTAAAGGGGACCAGAGAAAAACTGAGAGGTTGCAGTCACAAACACAGCACAAGAAGAAACGCAATATAATGTCATTCTGATTCAATTTCAAAAAGCAAAATTTTGCCAATTGCAGTGACTGGTCCACCCAGGACCCCGGATTCCCCACTGATTTTAGCAATCTGCTTAGTAGGTGCCGCACGTTATGAAGACGTTATTTTGCTCTACGTCCTGGAGCATGAGATAATCCCTCTATCTGGGAGAAATACAAAGAATGCAGGTTTCTCTGCAGTGCAGAATTAATGTAAATAAAATGTGGACTAGGCAAGGCAGAAATCTCTAATGTCAGCGCTGTCTGCCTTCAGATCCTTCTGAGACACGGGGGTTTAGAGAGGAAAACTGAGCAGAGGCAGACATTTGAAGACGACTTTAGAGAGTGCTGTGGACCCGGCTAGCAGAGGGCTGCAAATATGGCAGAAAGAAGAAAGGGGCGCGCCGAGCTCGGAGGCCCTGAAGGGAAACCAGAGCAACAATCTGTTGTGTGTCTTTCATCCCTAGATATTTCAAAGCAGGACACTTGCACTCACAAAATTGCCTTGCGAGAGTAGTGTGTCATTATCTGCTCTTCAAGATGGGGACACGTAGGCAGGGAATGGCCTCTTCCCAGACGGACAACTTTCAAGTAGCGACGCTGAGCCTCCCCAGCGCGCAGAGGACAACTGGTCTGCTTGCACGGCCTTTCGAGCAAATGGGGACAATTCTTGGCTTCAAAATCTTCTCGTGACTTGAACCGAAAGTTAAAAGGGGACTTTTAAATTTGCACAGCTCTCCTGACCTTACCAACGACCAATGACTAATGAATGTCGAAGAGGAGCCGCGGAATGGAGGTCCCGACCCGGTACCGAGCGCCGGGAAGGAGCCGCGGGGTTCAGCCGGCTGCTCCCGCGTCCCGGGGGCGGGTGTCGGCGCTCCGGGGGCAAAGAGGTATCCCCGGGGGACTGTTTCGCAGCCGGGCTTGTTTGGCTTGCAGCAGGGCGCTCTCCCGGGGGCGGCTACGCGCAGAGGCGGGCTGGGAGGCGCGCGGCGACCGGGATGCTCCCGGGCCCGCTCGGCGCGTGCTCGTGTGTGCACTCAGTGGGGAGGTGCAGACTGTGCACGGCGCGGGCGGGAAGTGCGGCAGTGCGGGCGCCGGGCGCCGCAGCCTGGAAGGCCAGCCAGCGCCGCCGGGTGAAAATACCGCGCAAAACCACCGCTGCAGCGTCCAGGGACCAGGGGAACCCAGCGGATGCGCAAGGCCGGGTCCGCGCCCGCGCCCCCGGTGCGGGGCGCTGACACTGAGCCACAGCACACGTAGATCGGAAAGGATGCGACACGCATCTCAGCACAACCCGGGTGGAGCACAAACCCCGGAGGCCACACGCGAGCGAGCAGGAAGGCAGGAAGGGAGGGGGAGACGGAGCGCGCACTCGCTCGCACCCCCGCGCGCGATCAAGGGGAGCACAGCGCGGGCGGGTATTAAGGGGGAAGGAGGAGGCGTGGTCTTGCCCAGACGAACCAATGGGCCCAGGAGGGACGCGCGGGGGCGGAGCTCAAGTGCAGGGTGATGATTGGCCAGCCTTCCCTCCGGTATGCAGATACGGTGGGGTCACGTGTCAGGGGCCGGGACGACTTCCTGTTGGAGGCCCGCGCGGGGCGGGGAAGGGGGCGCGAGCGCCCCGTCTGGCTGAAGCGGGGGGAGGGGGGTTCTTGTCAGTTAGAGCAACAAGATGGCTGCGGTGGCAGCTCCGCACCTCAGCGCGACGGCCCCGGGAGCCGCAGCCGCCGCCGCCGGCCCCGCTGCCCCGCAGCCCTGAGTGCCGCCCCGGCCGCCCCTGCCGCCCCTGCCAGGGCCGTCCCCGCGCCCGCTGGGCTCCTGCCGCCGCCGCCGCCGCCGCGGGCCCGCCCGAGCCGGAGGCGGAGGCAGCGGAGCCGGCCGAGCGCCCAGCGCCGAGCGCCGCCGCCTCGGATCCCGGGCCGCGCCGGAGCCCCCGTCCCACCCGCGGGCTCCAGGAGGAGGGCGCGTCGCGGCGTCGCCGGGCCGGACCTGGACCTGCCGGGACGCGCCGCCGCCCACCCGCCCGCGCCGCCGCCGCCGCCGCCGCCGCCGCCGCCGCCCGCACCGGGACCTGAGCCTGTGGCTCCGGCGCTGAGCGGGCCTCCGCCGCCCGAGCGCCCCGCAGGCCCCGGGACGGCTGTGCGAGTCGCCGCCGCCGCCAGGTCCGCGCCGCCGCCCCGCCGAGGAGCCGCCGCCGCCGCCGCCGCCGCCGGGGACGGAGCCCAGGTGAGCGCGGGCCGGGGGCCTCGGCCGCAGCCGCCGGCCGAGCTTCGGCGGCCCCTTTGTTCGGCGGCCCGGGGCGCGAGGGCCCGCCGACCTCCCCGGGGCGGAAAGGGCTGCGGCGCGGGGCTGCGGGGCTGCGGGGCTGCGGGGCGCGGGGCTGCGGGGCGCGCGCGTTTGAGCGAACGCGGCTGCTGGGGCGGCCCCCGAGCGGTCGCCGCGGTTTCGCATCTGGCGGCGTGCACGCACCCGGGTGTCGGCGCTCGGCCGCCGCGCCGGGGCGGGAGGAGGGGCGGGCGCGGGGACCCCGGGCGCGGTGCGGGCCGCGGGCCGCGGACCCTGCAGAGCAGGGAGCCAAGCGAGCTGCGCGGCGGCGGCGGCGGCCGCGGGTCGCGCCGCGCTGCCACCTCTGCCCCGGGCGACGCCGCCTTTGCACCTTTGCCTGGCGGCGGGGATGTGATGAATGGCCGCGTAGCCCTTCAGAGGTGCTGCGCGCATGTCGGGCTCCGAGCGCGGTGGCCCTGCGGCCCGCGGGGCTCCGGAGGGGGCGGAGGGGCCGGCGCCCGAGCCCCCGGGCGCCTGGGGCGTTTTACGGGCCTCGACGGCGTCGGGGGTTCTGTGCAGAATGAGTGGGGCTGCCTGGAACCGTTGCTTCTGTCCGATGAAACCTCCATTTGAGTGGTCTGCTTGGTGACTTGGAAGCAGGAGCTGCAGATTCTGAACTCAAAATGGTGCTCTCTCGTTATCCAGCTTACGCGTCTTCAAGGAGTTGCGAGCTGGAGCCGTCTGGCGGGTTGGATCCATGGTGCCGCGGAGGTCGGGGTTTCCTCCTGCACCCGGTGTTCACCGCGCTTTGCTTTCCGGCCTCTGTAGGCGGTCAGTTTAGAAGGATCACCGTGTGGCGGCTGCTACGTCTCCGGGCCGATTTGATCCCGCAAAAGGCTGGTTTTATTACCCATATTTAGAATTGGGTAACTGTAGGGATGAATCCAGGCGCTGAAAGTGTGGCTTGAGTGACCTCAGAAGACAGCGGTGACCAGTTAGCAGTTAGAAATGTGCATGGGTGCTGACAATTCTCTGCATAGATTCCAGACTTCCTTCCGTTCTGCTGCGAGAAAGAAGAAAGGATAAAACTTAGCCCTAGGCTACATGAATATGGTTGGCAGAGGGCGCCTGGGAGAAAGTTACATCATCGCAGAACTGCAGAGCTGGCGAAGGCCTTTGAGCCCCTCAGGGTGGCACCCTGAAAGCTCTGCTGGGGAAAATCATGCGAAGTGAGGTTTTAAAAATGACGCATCCAGGCATGTTATTTGAACTAATGTTATTGCTGGTGTTTACAGAAGATAACAGTGGTCTGTACTGAAAGGTTCCCCATTCCCCTACAGAAAGTTTTTAATATTTGTGTTTTCATAAGAATAGAGGTTTTTAGAAGCTGTTTTTTCTTCAGGTGTTGGGTCATGAGAAATTGCTAGCCCAGAACACGGTACTAGTAAAATTGTTGCATAAATTAATACCTGTGTGACTCAGAATAATTTCTTTTCTGAGCACTTTCTTCAGCAGAAAACTGGATCTGTGGGAGTCCCAGACAAGACGTGTGTGTATTCTTGTGTACAGTCAGTCTTTATTGTATAAGAATCTAGTTTTAAAAGCCTGTTTCTGAGTCTTCCATGCTTTTTTCCAAACCAAAGATCTTATTGACCATTTGTTTCACTGTTAAGGTATGAAATTAATTAAGATTGACTTGGAAGTTGTCGTAAGACTGAACCTCAACTATTCCATTTTGTAGTCTGACTGTTTATATTTTGGTATAACCTGGGGTACATATAAATGTTGGTTGTAGATTTTCCTCTTTACAGTATCTATTGTTCTTTTTCAAGTGGCCTATGTTTTAACACTTAAAGATTATTTTGTATCAGGTTTATGTCCATACTTCCTTGACTCAGGAATTTTGGAACAAATAGTTGCATTAGAGGGCTGATTATGAGGGAAAGTGGGGTGAACTGTTTCTTCAGTGACTCTCAATAATTAAAAAATAACTAAGTCATGGGAAGGGAGAATAGAGGAAACTTTAAATTGCAGTGTTTCTCACCACCACCTTTTTGTTAAACAGCTGGTTTTACTGAGATAAATTTGTGCTTTTCCAAGTGCTGTCACCTGGCTCACTTCCAAAACCCAGCTGGAGGAGGAGGGAGGAGGTCAGGGCTGGAGTGAAAAGAACTTTCAGTTGGAAAGAAATGAAAAGATAAAATTCCTACAGTATTGACTGTATTTGCATTACTTCCCAGATTCTAGGTGAAGGAGTACGGTCCTGAATGAATATTATTGCTAGACTTTAGAAAATGGTAATTTTAAATTTAAAAAAGGTTAGTAGTGGAAATTAGTTTATTAATACATTATTTGGAGTATATAAAATGTCTTTAGTGTCATATAACTTCACTAACAACATTTTAAGACTTCAGAGCTATTTAAAGACTGCTTATGGAGCCTTTGACCTTCCTTGGTAGGAATTAGATCTGCGAGATTGTGTGCTTGTGCTTTAGATGACTACTTACTACTCAGGGCTTCTCATGCAAAGGTACTGTTGGAGGGAATTTGCAGAATAGCATGAGATGATTAAGATTTGGGGATGGAACAACTGAGCAACTGAAGAGCAACTGAAGCCCACAGGGAAAGCATGACCAACAAGAAGGCGACAGATTTATAGAAGGCCTTGGAGTCTCAAGGATGCTATGGGAGCAGGAGGCAATGCATGGAAGGGTCCAAGTGAGGAAGAACCAGGTAACTGGTTTTGTTTTCCTAGATTGAAATTGTTTCAGCTTCTTGTGCTTTTGAGGCACTCACATTGGGTTTTTACCTTTCATTCTAGGTTTTTTAAAGGGTATATAGGTGATGCGCACTATTGTATGATAACTGATTTCCCAGAGAAGATGACTAGATTTTACTTGCTTAATTAAGACATTTGACATCTTAATACTTTTGTTTGAAGGTGTCAGAGATTTAAGAAAAGAGAGCAAACTACCTATGAAAACTGGCTATTTTTTCCAGGTTCTCTTTTTACTGATTTTCTTGCTTTAAGCCAATACAATCATGGCTACCTAAATTTTTTTTTTAAATTAACTTTTCAGTAATTGTGCAGTCATGAGGAAAGAATTCACTATACGAAATAATATGCAGTAAGCTTCTTTAAATAGACTTAAGTGCAATAAAGATATTCTCTTTATAAACAGGTTATGTACAACTTTTTGGGAATATAATTACTTAAATGTATAAAGGTTACTAGTTGTCAGGAATATTTATAAGCTTGTATAGAGATTGTATATTGACCAAGAAATGTCTGGTACCTGCCAAGTGAACTTGTTGGAATAACTTGATAAGAATAATTCTATACATGGGACAGAATTGTTGTAGAGATCATGTGTTTGAACTGTAACTTATTTAAAGAAAAGTAAGGTTTGTGTTTTTAAAAATTCTCTGACTGGGATGTGACAAGGTTTTGTATGTTAAAAGCAGGTGATATTTCATACCCTTTGTGCCATTTTTAGAGTTTTATTTAAAATGAATTCTTTCTTGGCCAGATGCTTTCAGAGAACGAAGAAGCCCTTGCAGGGATGGAGAGCTGTTTGTCCAGAATGCATTCTCCCCTGTAGCCCTCAAAAGACGATAGAGCCCTGCAGAGCTAGGCGATCTGGGCGCCCAGCCATAAAGCGTCACTGCTGAAACACAGAGTCATTTGCACCCTCGTGGGCCCGCGATGGCTGCACTCCGCACAGAAGGACTGGCTTGGGAAAGCTGCCTTCACTGCTGGCTTGAACTCTTAATGTTCTGGTGGCTCCGCTGTACACTGGGACTTTGGTTTTCTGTCTAGTAATGATTAAGGAAGGGCAAGAATGTGGCTTCTGCAGTGTTTCTCTTTCAGGCCAGTGGATTTAAATGTTGGCTCTAGGAAGTAAGGAGTGTCGAGTTGTCTGTCCCACGGTCCCCTCTTCTTATGTGTCCCTGTGTCGCAGCACTTCTTTCACGCTGTGATCTGCCGGAAGACATAGGCTCGCTGGACTCGGAGAGCCCAGAGAGCCACCTGGAACCTGTCTTCCTGAAAGCCTGCGCTGAACCGGCCGAGTTTCTGCTTCGCTTCCTTATAAACCTTTACACACAGCACTTTTGAAAACTTCTGCACAAAGATATGAAAATGAAAGAGTGCACATGTATGTCAGCTCATTGTTATGTTGCAGTATTTTCCATGACATATGTCTGTTTGTATGAATTCAAATGATCCCCTGGAATAGACACCTGAACAGCCTTTTTTCCTTTCATCTGAAGAGCCTTTCTGCTTTCCTTCTGTAGAGGGTTTTTAAAAGTCACACCACTGTGTCTTCACAGGGCCCCTCCCCTGCAGGCCTGAGCTGCAGACCTTCAGCACCCTGTGGGTCTGGTTATCTGAGCAGAGGGAGACCCCTGTCATTGGCGGAGTCTACGAACGTGCTGACTGGCTAGTGCCAGCTGCAGATGAGTGCCAGGGCGGCTGTTGGGGATGTGCGCTTTGTTTGGTTCCGGGATGTGCCGTCCAGCTTATTAAGAATGAGATCTCTCACCAGTGAGAGCAACTGCTTGGGTTGAGTCCGGCAAAGGTGCTGCTTGCTTTTTATTCCCAAAGATAATTTCTTTTTAATTACTCTTTTAATAAGCAGGAAAAGCCCGAGTTAAGAGAGCAGCCGGGAATTGAAGTCAGCCCTGAAACTGGGAAGCAGCCGTGTGGGCATCTTGCCTGCTTCCCGGCCTGCAGCCGCGCAGAATCGCTCCCGTGTGGCCTTCTGTTCCGCGCTGGACACGAAACGGGGGGGGGGGGGGGCAAGCGCCAAAGGACGGATGAAACAGGCGTTGTTCTTCCGGAGGCTGGACCCGCGGTGAGGGAAGGCGGCTTGGGCTGTGCGGGACTCCCAGCTCGGTTTTAAATCGTCCTCAAGAAGGCGCGGCTAACATTTGAGCATTTATTTTGATAGTGTGTCAAGGACATGAACAGTACCTATTTAATCCTCAGCAACACTCCTGTAAAGTTGCTTTTATGCTCCCATTTTACAGATGAGGAGAGGGAGGCAGCCGAAGGAAATCGTTTCTGGGGGGCCCTGCAGCTTGTAGGCAGGAAGCCCCGATTTGTTTACACCCAGTTCCTTCGGAGCCCTCACATTGGATGGATGGTTTGAATTAGTTCAGTGGTCTCGTCCTCTGGTCTGCTCTTCCTCCCCTCTGTCTACTAGTACTGCCAATGCTTTCCCCGGCCCTTCTGTGTGGCGGCTGGTTCTCAGCAGCCACTTTCACGGTAGGTACTGTACTCATTTCTAGATGGGAAAGCAGAAGCTGATAGGGGTGCATCATTGGCCCAAAGTCAGGGTCTCTGACGCCGAAGCCTGAGCGCTGAGCACCCTGGGCTGCCTCCTGAGGCTCCGGCCTGCTCGCAGCGCTCCTTCCTGGGCGCCACGAAAGCACCCTGCGTCTCCTTTTCCTGCCGGGGTCACCCTGAGTGAGGGGCACAAGCACCAAATAGGTGAACAAAGGAAGACAGTAAATGTGACGTTTAAGTTAGCAGCAGTCTCTGGAGGTGTGTAGTTACAGCGCGTTGTGTCTCCTCTCTCTTTCAGAGGTGTCTTAGCATAATGCTTGCAGAAGTCCATCAGCAAAAGAAAAGTGTTTGCCTTTATTAGCCAGTCTTTCCCATACTTATGTGACCACCAGACATGGTTTTCCTGTATATACCACGTTTTAGTTCATAGTTCAATGACATGAGTCAGAGAGGTCAGGCAAAACTTCACTTAAAACAGATGGGGGCGGGGGTCACGCCCTTGTGGCTCAGACAGCTGAGGCTCTGGTGTTCGGACCATGTAAAAATCCAAGAAACTGGCCTCAATACCTAGACCCAGGGTGAAAAAACAGATGAACAGATTTGTTCCTTCCCTCCCTCCCGCCTTCAAAAAAAACCACCACCACCAAAAAACAAGCCAACCAGATCCTGGGGAGAGCTGGAATTTGGCTGGGTGCAAGGGATGTTCTTCAAGGAGATGAATGAACATGTTTGGAGAACATTTTGGAAAGTGCTTAACATAACAGCTGGATTCAGTATTTTTATTGACTAAATGAACGCTGAAGCCTTGCTCTAAGTGGAGGTTTTGTGTTGACAGGAAGATTTAGGAGGGGCTCTGTGGGTAGAACCTCCATTCTTTAGCTGATTAGGAGCTATTGATGGTTGTTGATGGGCTTGACAGGGGCCAAGTGGTAGATTAGATCCTTCCCTGAGCCAAGATCGAGTGGCTGGTGGGAGGGGCGGTCGGAAGCTGCACTGTGGCTGTCAGTGTCTACGAGGTGGCGTTTAATGATAGAGGCAGCTGAGAGGTGCTGGGCTGAATCAGCGGACAAAACAGTGCCGTTGAATGGTGTGCGTTCTGAGAGATCTGGCCTGCAGTTTGCTCTGCTCTTCCTGGGAGGTGCCAGGCCCTTTTAAATTAAGTAAAAGAAGGAAAGTAATGTTTGGTTAAATACATACAGTGAGTCCTCTTTAGATGCCGAAGAGGAAAAGACGGCACTTACGATAGCAGATTTAGGAGGAGAGTATTCTGTGTGAGTTTGTAGGGTAGAGATTTGACTCACAGCATAAACCCTAGTATGTAATGAGCCATGTAATAGTCGGGTTCTGGTGTTAATTATGATGAATACTCTCCACGAAATCGGATTTTCTTAGTACCATACCCATAAAAAATCTTAACCCAGACTATATAACAGTTCCAGATATATTGTAAACTTTGTGGATATGGAATATTGACCGAGAGAGAAAACCAATTCTTCAACATTTCCAGGAAATGTGAGATCACGTTGTAACTTAACTCGGTGTTGTAATGGCCATGTTGAAAATACTAGAAAATGTTAAAGTTTCGATAAAGTTAATAAGAGTCCTTAAATGTAAGTGATGAGGCCCCCCCCTTTTTTTTTTTTTTTTTTTAAGGAAAGGTACAGGCAGGAAGAGAGAAAAGGAAGAGCTTTATTTTTATTGAGTTGTTCACATTGGCTGTCCCCCGCAGTCCTGGGTCTTGAACTCAGGACCTTGGACTGTATGTGGGACCGCTCCAGGCATGCTAGGCCACTAGGTATGATGTATTTGCCTTTTCACAGGACTGGTATCAGAGACTAACCCTTTGGGAAAATGCATCTTATAACTAACTAATGGGTTCAGTCTGCTCAATCCTGTGTCTGGCTGGCATGCATGAAACCTACTATGCTATTCTCCTCTAGGGGGACTCAGTGGAAATCAGATTGAATTTTACAGATATCGAAAATCTTTTTCTTGAAATCAGTCTTAAGTACTCCTTCAGCAGAATTTGAGATGTGATTATTTAAATAGTTTACACAACGCCTACTTAACCTGTGATCACAGAATTTTCATTACATAGATCCCACAGCCTAAGAAAATAGATTTTCAATCTCTTTCACTTGTGATTTTTTTCAACTAAATCTCAAATTCCTGGACATCTATTTCAGAACTAAGCCTTTAGGATCACTCAGAGTTTTTCTTTTACTGCCTTTCTGTTTGCCTTTGTGTTCTTAACTAGTTCTGGTTCTCTCGAGCCACAGACCCCATTTGAGCCAACTGGCTGAGGTGATATCTGCCTTCTTTCATTTTGATGTATTATTGTGTTATTCAGCCTATTAGCTCTGAAGATATAAATTCATAGCCAGAAAAAGGATTCTAAACTTTACGGTAGCTGTAATCGTTTTTGTTTGTTTGGTTGGTTTTTTGAGTGCTTCTCATTTGCCAGGTACAGAGCACTTAATATATTAGCTCATTTATCTCAGTAGGTGAGGAAACTGAGGCACCTTGGAGCGGTCATTCTACTTGACCGGTGACCATGCCCTCAGTTCCACCTCATTCAGACAGACAAGAGTGATTGTCATTCTCTTTTAAGATCTGTGAGGTCTTTGGGCTCTCAAGAAAAAAAAATGCAAAGGAAAGGAATGAAAAGGAGCGGAGGCAGGCAGGCAAGTAAGAAGAGAAACGAGGAAGAAACATTTTTATTTAGTTGTTCCCCGGCCCTGGAATATGAACCTAGAATCTTGGATGTATGTGGACTGCACCTAACCCACTACTCCATGAGGGCACACCTGGGCTCTCAGTTTTTCTCTGTGACTTGTGACCTATTAATAAAAAAAAAGTCTCAAATGTTACATAAACAAGTTGTGGCTAACAGGTTCATAACTCCAAACAGTACATTAAAAGAAAGTGAATTTTGATGTGTTTATAAGAACATTTGTATTTGAAAAAACCCGATAGCAAGTTCTCTTTTTTCCCGATATCTAACTCTGGTATCTAGAATACAGCTTAGACAGGAGCCTATCTGAAACAAACATAGATCTCTTAATTTTTTTTTTTTTCCTGCCATAGCAGCAGGTTTTTCTTCAGAAGCATTATGTGAAAATCAACATTCTGTATTATTGAAGAAGCCTCTTTAAAGGGCTTCTAGTTTTAATCCAAATTATTCAAAGAGGGAAGACATTTCTGTAAAAACCTGTGTTACCTTGAAACCAGAATGCTTTACTTAACTGGTAAGCTGGAAGTCAGCTGCCTGTTGATATGTTAGAGCAGCACGTGAGTGGGTGAGAACTGCCTTTCTTCTAATTCATGTACTCCTGTTCAGTTTTAAATCTCAATTGGAAAGTACTTCCCCTCACCTGACCCTTTTTTTTTTTTTTTTTTTTTTTTACTGCATTATTTCTTCTTCTGGTTCTTTAACACAAAATTTGAAGGAGTGAAGTATGGTACACCCTGATAGACTTAAGAGGAAGGAGATTCAAACACCTGCCTTGGAGTAAGCATACTGTCTTTTTGTTTCATTATTTGGTCCTCTGGTTGGAGGGATAATAGTTTTGTTTCTTTACTTTGATACCACAGTTTTCAGGAGAGATATGTGTTAAATGAAAGTAGTCGAAAGGCATATGAATATAGAAGAAAGCAGGTAAGGAGGGGAGGAGGTCTTGTTTTAGTTACATGGACAATTTAAAGATGTTACGGTTTTTTAGTAAACATGAAATATACTTAATATTCATATATTCATGTTGTAAAATGTCTATCTGTAGACGTAAATCTTTTGTTATCATGAATGCCTCCATTATGATATAGTATCATGTGATACATTTTATTTCACATCCATTGCTTATAGATTTGAATTGACTTCTGTCCTTGCCAGGTCAGATTCCAAATGCATTAACGTACCAAGTAAGACACCAGTCTTCTTCATGAGACCCACTCTAACTTCACTGGTATAAACTGTCTTCTCTGCAGTCACACCTTTGATGACCTCATTCAGTTGTAAATTTAAATCCCACGTAAACCCTGAAGACTCCACCAGCCTGGACAGCTCCCCACATTCCGTATTACATTTCCCATTCCTTCTCTCCACCTCCACATGCCTGTTGAGAGAGCACTTTGACCTCAGAGCTCCGGGGCTGCCCTGGCCCTGGCCCTCCCCGTGCCACACCTCCACCCATTCCAGATGCTCCAGTCAGAACCTTCGCGTTTTCCTTGACTCCCATCCTCTATGTGTGGTTCATAAGAAATTTAAAAAGAGATTTCTAAATAACCCATGGGCCAAAGAAGAGATTACAAGAGAAAGTTAGAAAATATTTTGAAAGAATAAAAAAAGAAAATAAGAAATATCAAAAATCATAGAATGCAGCAGAGTTGTACTGAGGGAAATTTTTATAGCTTTAAATGTGTATTAGAAAAGAAGAATCTCAAAAAAAACTACTCTTATAAGCTTCTACTTTATTTTTAATCCAGGAAGAATAATCTTGGCCTATAGCAAGTCAAAAGAAGAAAATATAGAATAGAAATCAGTGAAATAGAAACAGAAAAATAGAGAAGAGCAATAAAACCCAAATCTGGTTCATTGAAAAGAGCAACAAGTTAAGCATCTTTAATTACCAATTTAAGAATATGCTATAAAGCTAAAGCCACAAGTGACTGAGATACAGGTGTGTAGGCAGACATACAGACAAATGTAGTAAAACTGAGTGTACAGAAATAAACTTACAGAGCTCTCCAGTGGAGTAGCGGCTGAGTCCGTTGCCGCCAGCCAGGTGCAGTCCTCAAACATCCCATGACCCCAGGTTTGTGTCCTGTGGCTCAGAGAACAACCAGGATGAAAGCCTGGTGACCAGTAAAGTGCTGCTTCCTCTTCTCTCTGCTGTGCTCACCTTTATTCCTTCCTGCACCTTTCCTTTAACAAAAAATAATGCTTTGTCATTAGCGGTTTGTGTGTATATTACTGTAACTTCAAAGGACAAGTTCAGAGTGGTGTTATTTTAACTGTTATGGACATGACCATAGTTATCACACTTTGGTATCATTTTAAGGTATAAAAGCGGCATTGTTTTACTCTGAAAGCGTCCACAAATTCTGGCCTATAAGATTGTTGTATGAGCAAAAGATGTGAGATGGAGATTGAATTTTTATTTTTTGTAGACTGCTAGGATTTGTTCTTATGATAATTGTCAGTTTAATTTACTGTGTTTCACACAGAAAAGCCCAGTTAGGGTTCAGAAGTAGTTACAAATCAGTTTCCTGTGGCAGTTAATCATCATAATGTGGTAAAGCTTCTTCAGTTAGACTTCACCTAAGAAATATACAGTCACTTAGTCACTTTATATATAATGCTTGTTTTCTTGCTTCATTTTAAAGTTACATTCAAGAGAAAATAGATTGCTTAACATGTTGCCACTTGGCATACAGGTTTTATGAGGTATATGATTGGTATTTCCATTTGATGTCTCTTATGGTGCTTACACCTTCTGTGCTTTAAAATTAATACACATATTTTTCTTCTGGTAGATTATAAACTTGAAGGTGCAGGATTCATGTTTAACTCTTTTTTAATCTTTTCTAAATCTTAGTTTATTGACATAGATAGCAGGCAGTAGGTAAATAGTTCTTCATGAATGATTAAGTCTTCATATGTGTTAGTTTACTGACTTCCACTGGTACCAGTTCTCGAATGTTGGATGGATTCGTGATGAGGAAAGTAGAATGACCAATAATGTTCCCTTTCAGTCCCACTACTGTCTTTCCTAGTCCCTAGTCCTCAGTCATTTTAAAGCTGTGGGTTATGAAAAACTGCCTGACTCAAATTGTAGATCTGTATGATATAGTACAAAACAAAAAGATAACTTTTTATACTAAAGGAAACCAATATTTAGTGCTTTGTGCTACAACAAGATCTTAACTTTTTAAGTAGTCACAGAAACCTTTGAGAATTTGGAAAACCTAAATAAAACAAAGACATTTTAATTATGAAAGAATTTATCTCCAAAAAGTTCCTCCTTTCCAGATATTGCTCTTAGTAAATTATTTCATGCTTTTCAATATTTACTGTGTAAAATGTCTTAGAACTTTAAAAAGGTGGAAAGCTATCTAGTTTGCTTTATGAAGCTAGTATAGTTATGATACCAAAGCTATAAAAATGATGACAACCAAGCTAACTTTATCTTTCTGTCACATAAATACAATGAGACTGGTAATTTACAAGGACGTGTAACTTGTCAATATGAGTATTCTGTCTTCAGAATCTCTCCAAACAGAATTTGAGAGAAATGCATGCAGAGCGTATTAAAACTAGAATCATAGATCAAGTAAGGTTTATATTGGAAATGCAAAGTACTCTACTAATATTCCACAGCAGTAATAGATGAAGTAAGAAAATTTTTAAGATTTTTCTCGTGACCTGCAAAGTCACTGAGTAAAATCCTTTGGGACTTGTGTTTCTGACTAAGGTGGACTAGGTCAGATCAGCCCTGCTGCCCGACGATCACTAAAACCAGATAGAACACTAAAAAAGCAACTACTTGAAGGTATTGGAAACTCTCAACTCACTGAGAAACTTGAGGAGCCAGGATATCCAAGAGAAGGGCTGTCTAAAGGGGCAGAATTTACATCTGGTGCCACGTGATTACTGAGAAATTTTGCCAACTCAAACGTTTTGACTGAAAGGCTGAACAGAAAACTGAAATTGAGAAGCAAGTAGTTTTCAGCAGACTTAAGAGACTGGAGCGTTTTAAAAAGTGGAATTTAGGGATGATGGAGGAGGAAGGACCTGGTCAGCAGCTAGGCCTTTGATTAGAACCTCCAAAAGTCCCAAAAAAAGTTTTACCCTAGAAGTAATGGTGAACCTAAGATTCAGCCCTCACAAAAAATGGAACCTTAGTTTTGACTTGGCTGAAATAGATTTAAGTGATTCGCCTCTACTCTTAAATGCCTTTCAAAAGCAAATGTAGATCTCTCCAAAGGTAGAGAACATCACACAGAGACTCGGGTTATCTGATCACATTGTGAGCTTTGATCAATTAAATTTCTGACTGAGAACAATGAAATAAGAATAGAGAGTGGACAAAGTGATGAATACTATCCATGACCTCTCTACCAGATGCCGAAATGAGATTTGTAGTAATTTTGTTTTTTCTTTGCTTACTTTATCTGTATGTTTAACTTTTCTTCTTACCCTTATCCTGTATACAAATTGTTGGGAGTTAATTTGACAATTTAGTAGAGAACAAAATATGTGGTGGGACTATACTGGATGTCAGGAGTACTTAATATAACCACCGTGGATACGGTGACTAAGACTGGCTTCGCATTGTTTTGGAGAAGGTAAGAGCATCTTTATGGGAAGCTGGCTGCTTGCTCTTGCGTAGATACCGTTGTCTTTGGACTTTGTATAATAAAGTTCAAATGTGTGTAAGGAGAGTCCGTACAGACAGACTAGCCAAAGAAGTGGGCTGTGCCAAATGTTCATTTGTATCTCATCTCCCAGTTTAGGTAAATGTACAGCCCCTGTGCCAGCCTTGTGACTCCAGAGCTGGGCTCACACGTTTCCCTTCGGCTTCTTGCCGTCATGGTGGTCTCTGTCAGTAGAGGGCGCTGGAGAGACAGTGAGACCGCTGCGCGGCTTTCTGCTGCTGCAGCAGGAATTACTACCAGCTGCTTTGAAGGGGTCATCTTGTTGAGCTGCAGCCTGGCGGGGGTGTCGGCTCACGGTTACAAGACTGAACTCCAGGTGTTGGCCGGACCCACGTTCTCCTGTGAATGGAGAAGCTGCTTTCAGGCTCGTTCCTCTCGTTGACAGAATTCAGTTCCTTGGGGCGGCGGCACTGAAGTCCTTGTTTCCTTGTGGGCTGTCAGTGGCGCCTGCTCTCAACTCCAGAGACCAGCGTATTCGTATTCGTTGCAATGTTCGTACCTCCCATATTCCCACCAGTCACTGTGCGTTCAGTCTTCCTCATACTCGAGCCTCTGACTCCCCATCTCTGATATTAAAGGTTCTTATGATGAGGTCAAGCGGGTATGGATAGTTTCCTTATTCTTAACGTCAGCTGATTTGGGACTTTACATCTGCAAAAAAATTCATTCCTAACAGTGCCTAGATTAGTGCATGATTGAATAACTAGGAGAAAGTAGGTTACGTCAGGTTTCCGGGAGTCTGCAGGGAGGACTTAAAATCCTGTCTGCTGCAATGTGAAGTAGCCGGAGAAAGAGCTGGGAAGGCGACTGCTCACAGAGCGCACCCAGATAACTGAAGATGAGCGCTAAGAAGTTATTCGATGCAGCGATGTAAATTAGTAATCCCACCGGCCAGCTGCCATGAGTAACTTTTAAGAATACATAGATATTTGATCCTGCGATTAATGCGGTCTGTCATACAATGCCTAGAAATGAGCTGAACACATAGAGGAAATAGACTGGAAGAATATGACAGTTTCACTGAAAGAGGAAATGAATAGATTTTTCTCGAACAGCAAAATTAAATCCTACTGAGCTTTCAGTTTAATTAATATGTAGGTTTAAAACAATATTTTGTTTTTAAAAATGCACATTTTTCTTTTGGAATGTGACAGAACGATAAAAAGTTTCATCTAGAAAGATTAAGGCATAGTCAAATAAGTGCTTTAATATGTGTAGTGAAGAAACTGTTGGTAGAAGAGACCCAAAATTTTGTTTGGGATACTAAAAGCAGTGTGGCCCTGCTGGAAGCACATATTACTGATGGAACAGAGTGGCCCACGGGGCCGTCTGTTATATGTGATGTCGCTGAGTGAAAAATCAGTGTCACAAATGAGGAACAGGATTGTTCGGTCTCGGGGCGCTAAATGTAGACACTTGGCAAAGTAAGGGAAGTGCTAGTGTTTACCAGACACTGAACTTAATTTTAAGTAAAGCAATTGTGTGAAAAATAATGCAGAGCATCCAGAAAATTAAAGAAACAAATTTGGAGAATGTTTCTGTATGTCAAGTAAAATCTCATTAAAGTTTTTTATGGGATTTAGAGGAATTTAAAACTTGGGAATATCAAAAATAATTAAAAGGTAAATTAAGAATGAGAGAAATGTTTACAGCAACATGATAAAAGGCTAATCCATATATAAAATCTTATAAATGGATAAAGAAAAACTCACTAAGTACACAGGGGATAGGCCATAAGATGTAAACAGTCAACTCACAGAAAATAGAATTCATGCAGATTAACAAATATGGAGAAATAGGTTAGTTAATAAAGAATTATAAATTAAGGCCTGTCTGATTAGGAAAGATTGTCATGCTCAGTGCTTGTGAGGATGTATTGAAATAAGCAAGCATTCTTGTACTTAGCTAATAAAAATAGAAGAATTAATGTGCTTTTGGATAACAGTTTAGTAATAAGCGTTGAAACCTTTAAGTCCACTTCTGGAGCTTTCTCTTGATAAGAATCACAAATATGGAGAAGGGGGTTCGTGATGAAAATAGTACGTGGTGCAAACAAACAGTGGGAGTCATTAAGAGCATCATGGTCTAGCAACACAAGGAAAATGCTGTCATTAAACTGAGACTCGCTTTTGGGAAAGCCCTGAACTGCACTCAGCATGACCTAGGGTAAGTGAAGGTGGTGGTGGGCTGCACACCGGCAGCACGCTGCTCATTGACAGGGTCTGCCAGCGACCTGTTTCTCACCACCTCACTGCAGCTGCCAGCTGTGAGTCTCTTCTCTCGCGGAGCGCTCCTGACCTTAATGACCCCTAGTTCAAACTCTCAGTTCCCCTCTTTGCTGCTCTTTTATGTGAGCTTATTTAGAGTCCAAAAGGGTCGATTATCATTAGCATCTTCTCCACCAGATGCTGCTGTCTCTATCAGACTGTACACGCTCCAGGAGAATTTGAAACCACACGATTTTTAAACACAGCATTAATTGCTTTTTCAGTGCTGCACATCATTCATTGGGTGTTGAATGTTTAACTCTTATGGTCCATGTGCCTTCAAATGAGTAAGAGTTCCTGGGAAATAGAACATTCATTTTTCAAGGAACTTTGTGCTTTTACCTGTGAGATGCAAGGGAGTAATTGATTTAAAATATGAGTTACATTGTGGATCATCTTTATTTCAAGTAATGCTTTTGTTTACCACAGTTTTCTAAAATGCAAGTGCCATGCAGTCAAGGAGTAGAACATTGTCTAGTGTGAGTGTATTCTCAGTAAGCGACATACATGATATCCGTCCCCTCCTGTGTCAAGTGAAGCAGTGGTTGTCACTTAGAGGAAATGTCTCCACGACGGTTGGTTCGTCTGGAGGCCCCAGCACATCTCTCTGCAGGTTGTGTCACTGCAGCGAGCACTTGATCTCTGAAAGCAGTGGTTTCAGCATAGGTGGCAGTAACCCCGTTGGGAGGCATTTGAAAATAAGAAGATGTGGTTTAGGTCTGCCACATGTTTGGGGTCAGCAAGAGTCAGGGTAGAAGTGGGTGGGAACTAACCCTGTGGGTATTGAGGTAGGTGAAAGCAAGGCTTGTTTACTTTAGTGCAGACCCTGTTTTACACGCATGCACAGCTTTTGTGCTGTTGTGAAATATACTGAATGTTCTAGGAAAGCAACTCTCTTGTAAGTTGAGGGAAGATTGTACTTGGCCTTGAAATGTCTCAGTAGTTACTCACGTCTTGGAAAGCGTCACTGTTGTCAGTTCCACTCATGGAATCTGAGACTCAATGCCTGTTTTATTGTCTTTGTAGCACTTGCCACAAACTGAAATTTTCTGTTTGTTTACCCATTAAGCTGTAAGCTCCTCAATAATAGTGACCTTATATATCTTGTTCCCTGGATACCCTCACACCTAAAACAGTCTGGCACATGGCAGCGAGTTATTAATAAGTAATTGATGCATAAATAATGGATGGATTTCTGAATGACTGTCTCATCCACCTGAACCTAACCTGTAGATGCTGATGTTCCTTGAGCCTCTGTCCCAGGCCCTGTTTTCTGTTTAACACCTCTACCTGATCTCAGCTATGCCATGGCTTTAATTTACATCTCTCTAGCGACATCTCCCAAGATTTTTCTCCAGCTAGAATCTTGGCCTCTGAATCCAGAATATACATTGAGCTGCTGGCTCCCTTCCCAGTTCTATGCTCAAGCATCTTAAACTCAACACTCTTCTCTGCTTCTCTCAGTGGACGATGCCATCCCTCACTTCGCCACAGTGGTGAGAAGCCCATGCTTTTTCTTGTTGCCTGTCTCTCCCTCATGCCCACATCCAGTTATTCACCAAGTTCTGTTCACTTTATCTTCTAAATAATTTTCAAACTCTGCTTTCTATCCTCAAATCTAGACTGCCAAGTAAAATTCAGATCTTAGGCTGACTGCATTAGCCTACTCACTGGTTTCCACTTGTCTGTTCTTGTCCTCTTATAATCCATTCTCCACTTGGTAACTAGAATAATCCTGTAAAAGCACAAATATGATTGTTATTCTCCTGCTTAAAATTCTCCAGCAGCTTCTCATTGCTCTGAGGATAAAGACCAAAACCTTTAACCTACGTCTACTCCGCCAGACTTGCGCTGGCCATTTCCTGATTGCGCCCGTGCTGTGGGCGTTCTGGTCATCTTGCTGCGTCTGAAGCGCGCTGCGTTCCCTTCCATCGGAGAGCTGCTTACCTGCTGCGGCCGCCATGGCCGCTCCAGCCAGTTATCCTTCTGCAAAACCTCCTGCACTGTGCCGGCGAGGTCAGAGGCCTCCTGCTCGCCTGCTCCCATAGTCGTTGAACTACTTGGCAACTTGTAATCCATGTGTTATGAAGGTGGCTCTGTCTGTCTGCTAGAATTGAATTGAATTCTTAAAATTCACAAAGCATAGGTGTGACTTCAGTATGTTTATATTATCATCATAAAAGATGGACTGGTTGTATGTTATAACAGTTTGTCTTCTAAATTTTTTTTGCCAGTAATTGTACAGGGTGGGTCAGTTTTGTTTGTCATATCATGTACATAGAGTATTTTATTTGTTCTAAGAAGCACATTTTCCCACTTTTAATATCTGAATTGATATTCATCTTACAAATAAAGGTTTATCATGGTGCAGTTGGAGGTGCATAAAATTAATGTTGCTGCTTGTATTTGACAGTCTTAGTTTGGATAAAATTTGGTGTTTTGTGATATTCATCCTGGAAGACTTACAGGGATCTTTGATGCTCAGTCATCCTTCAGAAGCATCACTAAGGTGCCCCTGGTGGAGCAGCGATTGGGTCAATTGCCTCTGAAGGACACAGGCCACCTACCCCAGGTTCGAGTTCTAGGTCTGGGGGAAGCAACCAGTGTGAACAACTGAGTGGAAATAGAATAAAATGCTGCTTCCTCTTCTCCCTGCCTGCCTGCCTGCCTGCCTGCCTGCCTGCTTGCCTGCCTCCTCACCTTCATTCCTGCCTGTACCTTTCCTTTAAAAAAAAAAAGAAAGAAAGAAACATTACTAAAAGTTTTCTATAGCCATAGCAAGGTGACATCTTGATCACCTAAAGAAGTTTCTGCCCGAAGTCAATTTTGGTCACATTTTATACAGTTGATTCTTCTGGACTCGATTTATGTATCGTTTGTTGAAGTAACACACAAACTCAGGATTTGTATTTATTTATGTTTATCAGTTTCACTTAGAAAAATTCTTTTAAAATTTCTGTTTAGAGCTGGTCAAGCCATCCACATGTTCCAGAAACTTAATTCTGTGCACCCCCTCCCCCATGCATTCTTCCCTTCTTCCCTTTTGGAAGAAGTTTTAGATGGGCACAGTTTTTCTCTAACCTACGCTGTATCTAGATATGTGCATATGAGTCAGTTCTGGTTGATGGAGGTGAGAAGAAGTAGCACGACGAACTCCAGCACATGAGCCACCAGGAAATGACTCGCTCTCAGCTCCTCTTTCAGGGGATGCAAAGAACTTGAGTGTCTGGGTGGCCTCGTGAGCAGAGGTCCGTCCCTGTGTGGGGGAGACACGTCTGAGACTCTTGTATTTTGGGTCTAATGTATGATCTACTTAAGTTCTTGATTGGCCTCTTCATTTTCTGCAAAACTAGATCAGCTTTACCGTCAGCTCCTCTTAGCGCATTCTTGGACTGCAGTGAAGAATGTGTGCTCTGCAGCGTGGTGTGATGGATGAAGCAGATGCTTGAGATGCAGTCGAACCTCGGCTTGAATGACTCACTAATGATATTCATTTCAAAAAGATTGTTTTGAGGAGCAAATGACATCATCTTTTTCAAAGCCCTCCTAGCCCAGCGTTTAGTGAAAAACCGCTGTTGTCATCACTAGGTTATCCAAAGACCCCAACCTCAAACCCTCTGCTGTCCTGGCATTAGTCGAGGTGGACTTGCTATCTGTTGAAGGTTGTTTGATTTGCAGGGTGTTATCTTTGAGTTATTAGGCAAGGCCACCAGAAGCTTTCACACACAATCGTCTTGCCTTGGCTCCCCAGAGGGTGTCTGCACTGTGGAGAAGTCCTAGTCCTCCTAGTGCTTGTAGTGACAAGGACATTCCATCCACTCAGTAGAGCACACTCTTGCGCGGATGTGGAGGAAACTGTCCAACGCTAACTCCTGTGTCCCCTGCATGAGGTCGCCCCTGAAAAACTTCTGACTTTCTTCTTTTTTGAACTGGTGTGCTGTCTCATGGTTAATGAGAAGTTGTAAAGGATAGTGAGTGTAATTGAGTCATCCATAGTAACATTATTTGGTGTGTTGCTAATTCCTTCCACTGTCGGGCAAATCGTAGGTTAGTTCTAAGTACCTCTATTAAGTCCTTTACTAGATATGTAGTTTTGTTAAAGTCCTTCGAGGAGGTAAACTCTAGACCTTCCTCCTCCCCCCACCCCCACCCCCAAGGGAATCAGAAAGCCAGAGAGATGGCAGTTGGCAGTAAATCGACTGTGAGACTAATGGGAAACATTTGCCTTTTGAAACGAGTGTATGAACATGGTATGATACACAGCTCGGGCAGGTTTGCACACTTCTCAGTGCCAGAGCTGTTGATTTAGGCAGCAGTTCCCAGGCAGTAGTTTAGCAGAACAGTCTATGACCGGTAATACCTGTCACTGTACAAAGTATAGGACAAAGCAGGTCCCCAATGCGTCCAATAAGCAGCTCACTGCTTGTGTTCGTTGAATGGGTGGCTAAAGACTTAGCCTGATTGTGTAAGGTTTTTATAGAACTCTCTTCTTAGGTAGTTCTTTTCGCATCTCTGTCTGTATTTTTTTTGGCCATGTGAACCTAGTGTGTGTTCAAAAACAAAACAGAAAATTAGAATTTATTTCTATAGTCGGCTTTTTCAGGTATGTCTTCATTTCTAGAATATAGATTCTTTACATTCCCTGTTTTTAGTGCGAGGTGTTGACAGTCCTTTTAGTACTTGGGAGTATTCTCCACACAACTGTAACTGATCACATTTCTTTCTTTCGGTTTTAGTACAGAAACTGTTCAGGCAGGCATTGGAGACCTGTGTCACTTATAGTTCCAGCACATGCCCATGAAACCTTTCTTACTGTTCTCACGGTCAAGCGCTGCCCTTCACAGACACTTCTGGATCAAGGCGCTGGGTGGACAGTAGTATCATCTCTTTTTATAGCTAACTTCTCCCTTGCACAGATTGTTAGAAGGCTATTTCTGCCCAGGTCTTGTGCACTTTCCTGGCCTCCCACATTACAACCCAAGTTAGTTTAATGGCTCTTGAAGCTGAACCTGCAGTTAACAGACTTTTTACTGCTTAGGACTGCAGCATTTTTGATAGAAAAGTCACCCTGGGGGCATTTATGGCCCAGATCTTGTATAGTTAACCGCCCCACGCTCTGCTTCCTCTCCTCAGTGATTGACTCGCGATAACATAGTGGGGTACTGTGTCCTTTCTTTTTCATAATCATGAAACAGCCTTTTCTAACACTTTGCCCAAGTGTACCACAGATTTTAGGGCACAGAAATACTTTAGAATTAAAGAAAATACTGGGCAAGTAATAGTGCCTAAATTCAGGCAAATAGTCACTTTCCCCATCTATCATGTTTGCTCTTTCAGGTATGTATATTAATTAACTATAAAATTTTATACTTAGATGACAGTTATTTGTCATTTAGACACATCTGTGAATTGTATTGTGTGACACTGGTTTTAAAATCTCCAGTTTATGGACACGATTGAAATTAGCTCTAATTTAAGGACTTCTATCCATTGGGAGCAAGAAGCCACACAGTGATGTGAATGGGGAAGTTTGATGGAAGGAGTTGCTGACTGTGTTTAGCAGGATTGCAGCAGGAGGGGTTGGCTAGTCCACCGCCAAGGAAGCTTCAGGGATCTAGGACCAGCAGGGATAAGTAGTGACTTCCTCCGGGCTGAGCTGTGGCTCAGTGAGAGCCTCCAGACTGAGGTTCTCACCTCTTTGCAGGCAGCACAGCTGTGGTTCTCTGATGTCAGAGAAGTCCCTGGGTGCGGAGGGCGGCTTCCAGGGGACGCTTGGGGGAAGCCCCACGTGGGGTTGGGGGCGGGGCCTGCCAGAGCAAAACACTCTTCTCCGGCTGTGTCTCTAGCGCCCTCTACTGAAAAAGCTTAACAGCGTGCCAGCTGGCAAAGGAAAAATGTTGAAAGGTTCCGGATTCTTTTTCACAGAGGAGGCAAAAAGCAGGGACTGTATTTGAAAGAAGGTAGAGTGTTAAGATTTCGAACTCATCTCCTCCTCCACAGACACAGAAATACACCCATGCAACAACTATGACCTTTGAAATGGAACAGGGGCCAGCATTTCCACCAAGAGAAGAGACTCATATCTTCATAAATGGTAGGAGAGACTGCTCTATTTCAGCGCTCACAGCACCCTCTTCGGAGACCCTGGGCTCCATTAAGAAAGTCAGTCATGTGGACACTCCCCCAAGCTGAGCGGGTGAGAAGTGACTGAAGAGCATAGCATATACCTGGCCTGGGAAATAAAGGGGCATTTCTTCGGAGACCAATAGGCCTGTGAGGAGCAGAGAACATGGGACAGAGTTCAGGGAGATGACAGGTAGATGTATGCAGACCTGACCTCAGGACTTTGACGTGTTGACCAAAAACCAGCAGCATGAAGTGGGGAGACAGATCGTGTCCCTGTGAGGTGAGCTCTGTTGGCTTTACTAGTCATCAGCTTTCCAAAAATTAATACCTACTCTTCTCAGACTCTTCTGAAAAACATGAAACATTTTCAGGGAACATTTCAGACACTTTTCTATGAGGCCAGTATTATACCAGTGCCAAAAGCAGACAAGGACATCACAAAAAGGAAGATTACAGGCCAGCACATCTGGTGAACATAGATGTAGAAATCCCCAACAAGATTAGCAAACTGAATTCAACAGTGCAGCTGCAGCAGAAGAATCATTCATCATGACCAAGTGGGATGTTTCCCAAGGATGCAAAGACGGTACAACATATGCAGATCTATTAACGTAATAGGCCACATCAACAAACAAGGAGAAAAATCATATGATCATATCAGTAGATGCAGAGGAAGTATTTGACAAGATTTGAGATTTGGCACCCATTTATGCATAAAAACTACGTAAAATAGGAATAGATGGAGCACACCTTAAATATATAAAGGCCATGTATGGTAAACCCACAGACAACACCACACTCAGTGGTGAAAAATGGAGAGCATTTCTTCTAAGATCAGGAGACAGTGTCAACCTTCTGTCCACTCTCACCACTGCTTTTGAACACTGGACTGAAGGTCCTAGCCAGAGCCATTGGGCAAAGGAAGGAAAAACAATTGGAAAAGAAGTAACACTATTGCTATTTAGAGATGGCATGGTAATATTCATAGAAAACCCTAAAGACTCCACCAGAAAAATCAATTAGAATTAATAAATGAGTAAAGTGGCAGGCTACAAAATTAATATGTAAAAATCTATTGCATTTTACATGCAAAAAGTGGTATAGAAGAAAATGAAATTGAGAAAAGTATCCCATTTGCAATAGAAACAAAGAGATACCTAGAGACCTGTAATGGAAAACTATAAGGTATTATTAAAAGAAATAAAGATATGAGAATGGGAAGAATTGAAACAATTAAAATGAGCATCTTGACACACCCCTGGTGACCTAGAGAATAAGGCTGCTGCTTCTGGCTGGCATAGTTCACATACATCTCAAAGGATCTAGGTGCTTACAACCTTGGGCTGGGGGGGGACAACCACGAGGACAATGTTAAATAAAGTGCTGCTTCCTCCTCTGTCTTCCTGCCTGCCTGCCTGTTCACCTTCATTCTTGCCTGGACCTTTCCTTTAAAAGACAAAGACTATCTTACCTAAAGAAATATACATGTTTAAGGCAATGTCTACCAACATTCCGCTGCCATTTTCAAGGAAATAGAATAAAATTTTCTTTAATTTGTATGAAGTCACAAAAGACCCAGAGTAGCCAAAACATCGTGAGAAAAAAGAACGAAAGTGGAGCTGTCACACTTCCAGATCCTGAGCTATACTACAAAGTGATAGTGACCAAAATGGTGTGGTGCTGGCATAGAAACAGATACACAAATCAGTGGAATAGAACTGAATCACCAGAAATAGACTCACATACATGATCAGGTTAATTTATGACAAAGGGGTCAAGAACATACAATGGAGACAGAAAAGCCTTTCAACAAATAGTGTTGGGGAAACTGGGCAGCCACATGCAAAAGAATGAATCTAGACCAGTCTCTTCACCACACACAAAAATTAACTCAAAATGGATTAGAAACTTCGATGTAAGACCAGAAACCATAAAATACTTAGAAGAAAACATAGGCAGCATGTTCCATGACATCAGCCTTTGAGAAGTCTTCAAGGACACAGTTCCAGTGGGAAGGGAAACAAAACAAAAATTAACAAATGGGACTATCACACTAAACAACTTTCTCACAGTGAAAGAAAATTGTCACCAAAACGAGAAGACACCCTATTGACTGGGAAGCGGTATTTGTACATCGTACATCCGAATAGGACTTAATATCCCCCAAAAAACTGTTTGTGTGTATAGAAAATTTATAAAACTCAAGAACAGAAAAGCAACCCAAAATGGGCAGAAGATCTGAATAGACTCTTCTCCAAAGAAGACATACAGATGACCAGCAGGCACCTGAAAAGATGTTTCTCCTCTGGTTACTAAGGAAATAGAAATTCAAACACTGAGGTATCTCTTCACATCTGTGTGAATGGCTTTATTCAAAAGACTAGAAAAAACAAATATTGGTGAGATTGGGAGAAAAGGGAACCCTTTACACTGCTGGTGGGCATCTAAATGGGTACAACCATTATGGAAAGCAGTAAGGAGATTCCTCAGAAAATTGAGACTGGAACTTCCATATGATCCTGTAATCACATATCTGGGTGTTATCCAAAAAACACAAAAATACTAATTCACAGAGACACATGCACCCCATTTTTGTTGGAATATTATTTATAATAGCCGAGAATTGGAAACTACCTAATTACCCATCTTCGGATGAATGGATAAAGGAGATGTGGTCTAGATAGGCAGTGAAATGCTATACAACCCTAAAAAGATGAAATCCTGACATTTGTAACCACAAACCTGAGGTTACCAGTGGGGAAGGGGGTCCAAAAGGAGGACTCTTGGTAATTTAACAGAGGGCATTGTGTGTTGCCTTATATTTGAGGAATGGTGAGCCTGCACATCTAAAGTTAGATCTATTTTGTAAATTAAAGTTACCTCAAGAAGTGAAAAGCAAAACAAAAAGTTGTGTGGAGCTGAGAGACAGAAAATCAGTAACCAGCAGTTCTCACCACCAGACTCCTTAGTAATTGGAAGTGTGCACTTGTGGGAAAAGCACGCATTGCTTCTGCAGTACATGCTTTTTAATTGTCCAGCAGTGAGGCCCTGGCCAGCTAACTGGCCGCCATAGAGCTTGCATGCCAGAAGGTGCAGCAAGAACTGCCTCGTCTGAGCGACTGACTGGGTAGCTGCTTCTGGTAACCTAAGCGTATTCCAAGTACAGATAGTCAAGTGTCACTGTGCAAACTGTGAAAATGGAGCTGCATCAAAAATTAGCGTCATTTTCTCTGAATTTAAATCTTCAGCACACGCAGATAGCAAGTGGCCCTATTATAATCCTGAAGTTCTATAGACAGCAGCAGCAAAAGCACTTCCCACTAGTGCAATACACAGAATAATCTAGTATTAGGTGAGACACCTTATTCGTGGCCATTAGTAGAAAAGATGTGTAAGACATGAATATCTCTGCAGAAATGGAGGAAAGGTAGCTGACCTTGCCCTGTGGATCAAAGTACGCAGAATAGCACTGTTAAGAACGGATGGCGAACATGTCATTATGTAAAGCATCAGCTGTCCAAGGTCTACAAGACAAAATTGACAGTAAAAATTAGTGTCAATTCTCTGACTTCATTTGGAACTGCTTTTAACGCAAATGAAAAAGGATTTCCACAGTATGGTGCTTATAACTTATGTGCTTGTGATTGACATGTCCCTATAGTCAGACCAAGGCAGTTTTCATATGGTTGTAAATGTGTACTGAACCTCATTGATTTTGAGACAAATCATAAATAGTGCTGGATCTAGTCAGCACTCACTAAGTAAACCTAAATTGCCCCTCTACCCAGGCACACAACTCTGTTTAGTTAAAACCTGCCTCTAATTAGATCAGGAGTTGAGGGGTAGGGGGTGTCATGAGAGGGATTCAGCATCCTCCAGGCCTCCCTCAGCGTGACCACTTACAAATCTTTTTAAATTTAAAAATCATTGCTAAATAATGTTAACTTTCATCTAAGCCTTCAGTGAGATGTAATCTCTTTGCTAGTGGAGGGTCTTGCTTCAGTGTTGATGTCTATTAACTTATCAGGGTGGTGGTTTCTGAAGATTAGGGTGGCTGTGGTGATTTTTCAGGAATTCTTTTTATTGCAGTAACTTTTATTCTACACGTTAAAATAGACCCACATGTATAGGTTCCCCACATGTGCAGTTTCCCCTTCCTCAGATCTGTGTCCACACACCCTGGCCACCACCACATCACCAAGTGTTCGTCACCATCATCCAGTGGGCTCCGCTGCTGCTTGCCCCTCTTCCCTGTCCCATTCTCTGCTGGTCACCTCAGTTCTACTGCCAGTGTCCAAGGGCTGATCATGTTTCTTCTGTTCCTTTGATTTGTCTATTCATGTTCCACCTGTGAGTGGGGGCATCTGGTCTCTATCTTTCTTCTTTTGACTTGTTTCACTGAGCATCATCCCCTCCAGACCCATCCGTGTGGATTCAAACGACAGGGCTTCATCTCTTCTAAGAGCTGTGCAGTGCTCCATTGTGTGTATGGACCACATCTTCTTCATCCATTCATCTGACGTTGGGCACTTAGGTCATTTCCAGTTCTGCGCTATTGTAAATAGGGCCGCAGTAAACATGGGGGCGCATACATCTCTGAATGAATGTTTTTGTATCTTTCAGGTAAACACTTGAAGAGGCATGGCGAGATCATAATTGGTTTTGTTTTTTGCTCCTTTTAGTCACTTTTAAAATTTTTTCATACAGTACAATCACTGGTTTATTTTCTGTTCCTATAATTTTTCTTTTCCAGAAGAAGTATCATATAAATTGAATTATAAATCTCTCATGCTTTTCACTCTTACTGCAGATACTTAGTATATGGTATTCCAAATGTGGTTTTATTTCATGTTATCCTGGAACTTTCTGATTATATAAAAATAAAATTTACATAAAATGAAATTTGGAGCGCTTTCCACCATTATTTCTTCAGATATTTCTCTTCCTTTTTTTCCTTTGTTCTCCTCTACTTAGAGAGCTCAAATGACATGAATGTGGGACCTTTTGATGTTATCCCATAGTAGATTGCTGAGGTTCTAGTTATTTTTCAGTCCTTTTTCTCTGTTCTTCACATGGGGGCATTTCTGTTGCTCTGTTACATTCACAGACTCACTCTTCTGTCATATCCATTCTTTTGTTGAGCTCATTCAGTCGAGTTTTAGTTCAGGTATTTTTGAGTTCTAAAATTTACATTTGGTTCTCTCTCATCATTTCTGTTTCTCTGCTGTGAACTCCTATATTCCCATTTGTTTTAAGTGTATGTTTGTGCCTCCTGGAGCATATTGATAACTCCTGAGGAGTCATTTCGAATTTTATCCTGGACATTTGTTAGCAGGTTGTTTTAGCTCACAGTCAACCCAGTTAGGGTCAGATCACAAAAGACTTTTCCTTGCTTGCTTTGTACTGTGGTCCAGTGTCAGTCCCATTTCCCAAGCCCTCGCTGTGCGGCGGGGCTCTGGTCCCCATGCGTGCTGCTTCGGGCTGGGTCTGAGACTTCAGGAAGAGGGCAGAGGGCAGCTCCGTTCTCGAAGCCTGTGCTCTGCTGAGCCCAGACTGTGAAAGCTTATCCTTGTCACCTGGGTCTCGTCCAGCGCCTTTCCGGGGTTCTCCCGGCGCTGTCTGGCTCACAGCTCATCCCTTAGTCTCCTGTTGAGAACAGTGTGGGGCACGCAGGTCCGGCCTCCTCGGCCACCAGTGCCGTAGCACGGCGGGTGGGGCCCGCCCTGCTCACTTCCTCTCCCCAGCCCACCTGCTTTACTTTTCACTATTGCTATTTCTTGAACTTACACTGTACTTATTCAGTTTTTTTTGTTGTGATCAGGGTGGAGAAGCTACTGTGGACTCACTCGATATTTGCTGGCTCCAGAAGTCTTTAAAAATAACCTATATTCATTATCTGTGCTGTAAAGCAAATTACCACACACTTAGCGTATGAAAGAAATCCACATTCACTAGTTCACGTTTCTGTGGCTCAGGAGGCTGGGCGTGTCTTAGCTGGCTTCACTGCTGACTAGACCTGGGTTGTCACCTGGGGGCTTGACGGGGAAGGGTCGGCTCCCATGCACACTCAGGCTACTGGCATACTATTTCCTTCATAGAGCAGATATCCTAACACGTGTTGAATAAATTAAGAACCTTAAATGTTTCCATGACAGCTGCACAGGATACTACTCCTCTCCTGGTCACAGTTTAATTTTGTCTGATGAGACTTTACTAGCTTTTCGTAACCTAAACACTACCAGGAAGTGCTAATTGAATTAGCCAAACTTCCTGAATAATGGTGCATGACATCTCTACACACAATGAATTAGTGATTATTTTAATGACATGACATTGAAGTTTAAACATAACTTCAGATTATGGGCTGTGGTGTCTTGCAGGGGAAACAAAGAATGAGAAATGTCTACAGTTTTTGGTGATTAAACCTCAGAAATAGGCCCACTCTCTTATTGAACCCTGTTCTCTTCTTTTGCAAATCTAGGCAGTAATTCACTAACAGAAAGACTGGAAATTTGGGAGATTTTCTACCCAGAATAGTTTTGCGTGGATTAGCTACATTTTCGGCCTACTACATAAGTGCATCTTTTAAATCATTTTTTTCTGAGAAAATGTAGTTTAACTAGGGATACAGAAAGGATCCCCGTAGAGGCTCCTCTCAGGGAATCTCCTGCTTCCCAACCCTCCTCCTAGCTGCTGCTTCCACAGTAGGAATGTTGCTCCCTTCTCCATCCAAGGTGCCTCATTTGCTGAACTGCTTGAAAATAACATGCACATGTTGAAAACAGATTACTTAAAATATTTTCTCTCTAATAAACTCAGTATAGTAGGGATCATTAGATTAGGTAATTTTATTTAGTTTGGTCCGGAGGACTTGTTCTGGGCCCAAAAATTGAGCCCCATCTCACATTTTCTCCTTACCTGGTTTCCACTGCTGCTGAAACAAAAGCTGTGCCCCCAGTCAAAGCAATGTGCCCAGAAACTGGGCAGGAAATCTGGAAACGAGGTGAATGTGTATGAAAAGAATTGGATCGAACATGATATTCTCACCATGGTATATTATAGAAATACTAGATCTGTTAGTTGCGGGGAGGTGACAAGGATCCCCTACCCCACACACACATACTGACTGAAAAGCAAGGTGCGTGGTGTTTGTATAACATGATAGCAGTTTTACAAAGCAGTGATCAAATAAAATGCGTAAAAATGATATGTAGGTGGTATGCTTCCATATAATCACAGGAGCGTGGAGAAAGGCTAGTAACGTGGGTTGTCTGTAAGGGAGATGGGGGAGAATGAACCTTTGACATGGATGTGGAAGAAGAAGGAAAGCAGATACAGAGGATGCAAAGCAAATGAAAAATAAGAAAAACAAAGATTACACTGGGGAGGAAAATGTTCCAGATTATATTTTTGGTGCCGCTTGGCAACCTGAAGGATAAATCCACCACCCCCGGCTCTCACCGCCCACATGCATCCAAGGACGCAGGTTCGTGACCCAGGTTCGTGACCCGGGGCCCGGGGGCACAACCAAGATCAACCGAGATGAACAACTAAGTTAAATGAATGTTCTTCCTCCTCTTCCTGCCTCTGCTCGCCTTCATTCCAGCTGCACCCTTTTAAAATAAGAGTGGAAGGGAGTGTGTTTATACATGTATGTAATTTATGATTTTTTAAATGTTGAAATTAAGAAATAAAAATTGAAAAATAAAATTCTCCCAACATGGCCATCCCTTCTTTTTTTCCCGTTACATAAGGCTTCCATCTCACAACGTCTCCACAGAGAAAAAAATTGCTAATTGATGGTTTATATAATTAATACATATCCATCTTTTCCTTTCCCAGTGATTTAAGAAGCTTTTTAAAACTAAGGTTATAATCTCACTAACTCTGAAAAGGAGGTAGAAACAAAATATTACATGCTCGTATCAGAAAATAAAGTTCCTTAGGGGAAAAAGTATACTTACAGAAGATTTTCCCCAGTGTAAATCTCAGCTAAGATTATGAACCGGAAATGTCCTGAACGGTGATGGGCTTTTCTTGAGGCCACAAGAGGCGGAAGAGAGTCCTGCCACCTCGCTACTCGGCGCCCAGGGGACGGAAGAGGGCGCATGATGTTCCCTGAAGCCAGAACGCAGGGCTCCCCAAGCTGCTGCAGAGACGTCCGTACAAGGAAAACACCTAGGAGGGCTTAGATGGCCTTGCTTCTGCTCTTACTGCATTTCACACACAACCTGTTAAAATAGTGGTCATTTCTTTGCCTCATTTATGTAAATGTCCTTGAAAGCACACGAACTCTGCCGCCTTCATAATTCCACAGCATTTATAATGCTCTGAAAATTGTTCAGAAGTTACTTGTTAAATGTTTTGATCCCTCTTTTTGTCCTGAAGACCTACCACAGTTAAACAGTATTTGTTAATTGTGGACTTCCCGAGTGACTGAGTCAGTGAGCTTACGAGATTAAACTGATGAAAATAACGTAGAAGGAAATCCAAGTTGGGAAATAGCTTTCAGTTAAGATAAAGGTAACGTTGAAATGGGATACGAATAAGAATTTATGATCAGAATGTAGAATAGTAGCATCTAACATCTCAACAGTGGAGCAGTTCTGGATGGTTAGGGGCCGGTGGTTGATACTGTAGATAACAGCCTTCTGTTGATCGGGGGAAAGCTGAGTATTTTGGCATTTGAGGTTACTCTAGCAAAAGAGCTCCTTTCTAGATCTCCCTAAAGCAAAGTCCATCATGAATCAAGTCCCACCCATGCACACAGTGTTAACTGGGGCTTCAGTGCCTCACTTTTGAGCCTGAATAGACAACCAAAGATTACCAGAGAGATTGCGGGAAGGCTCTCAGAAAGTTTCAGGGAAGAAGCATCCAGAGAGGAAACAAAGATTAAGAAATTCAATGGAAGGATTAGACAACTAAGGTAAGCCAGGCACCCGGAAATTGAGAAAAACAGTAGAAAATATAAAAAATTATATATATGATTTTTGCAAGACGTTCAGAAGTATGTTATTTTGTTAGAATTCTAACACTGGCCAGATGCTAAGCACAAATATGGAGAAAGACACCAAGGCCATAATGAAATTTCAGGATCTTAGGGACGAAGAGAGACTGTGGGGCGGGATGGAGGACGGGGATCCTAAAAAGTAATGAAAACCAAAATGTATGTCAGACTTCTCTTGAGTGGGTACTGGATGCTAGAATAAAGTGGCAGCGTCTTCAAGGCTGATGTTCAACCTAGAATTCTTACACTCCAGCCACTTTCTGAGAGACAGAAAGGTACTCAAACTCTTTTTAGACATGCATGGTCTCCACACACTTTCTTGAGGATGGTTTCCCAACAAATTGAGAGTGTAATTCAAGGAGGAAAACCAGGGAATTCACAGAAGACCCGAGTTAATAGTTCAAATGGACATGCATGGTTGACGATGTTTTGCTGAGGGGTTTGTGTCAGTCTAGATGGAAAGAAATGGCAGAGTGACACAAAGTTTGTTAAGACACAGAGTTGAAGAATATAGGCTCCAAAAAGATAGCACATGTCCAACAAGCACACAAAAAGATGCTCAACATCACTCATCATAAGGGAATGCAACTCAAACCACAGCAGGGACTTGACGTGATCAGACTTACAGACATGGGATGAATGGCAGTGCCAGGGCTAGAGGGGAAGATGGGGAGTCGTTCAATGTGACAGTCTTTCAGTTTTGCAAGATTAAAGAGTTCTGCAGAGGAATTGTAGAACACTAAGAATGTAGCATTCTGGAACTGGACGCTTACATTGTTAAGATAATAAATTTTGTGTGTATTTTACCATAATTAAGTTCTTTTTGTAACTAGAAAGCATTAGAAAACCCTTCAGACTGAACTGCACTGAGGCTCTGGAAAGGACTGAGAATGCAGTGGTGGAGAGGACTCATGTTTCAAACTGGGGGAGGCTACAGAAAACGAAAGAATACCTAAACAAATAATGCAAGAGGAAAAATATCAACTAGGAGCTCTCAAAAACTACACAAAAAGTAAAATGAATCATTGTATACTTCTGGCTTTGAGGTGAACATTTTCATGTTTATAAAGCAAGTGCCATTTATTTAGCTAAAGGTAGTGATGGTGTGGAAGATATGACTGTTGTAAAAGTCAAATTTACATCCACTCTTAGCGGAATTAAATTGTTAAGGTCTCAAATTGTAAGTCAAGAAATAACCTAAGCATTTTATTTAGAGATGTGGAGGAACTTCTCTCCATTTGTATTGGCATGTACAACTGAAAAAATAACATGCTTCCATCTGTTTTTTTAAAAGACTGGTCATATATCAAGAAAATATTTTTGAAGATATTCAAGAAACTTAATGTGTTACCTCTAAGGAGAGAAACTATAAGCATTGGGAAAGAAGTCTTGTTACTTACCTTTTTGTACTGTTGGTTTTTTTCTGTGAGCTTGTATTACTTTATAAAGTAAAAATGATTACATGTTGATTTTTTAGTTATACAAATGACAGGAATTGTCCACTTAGAGGTAGAAGAAATTGCTTTAGGGGTAAATTAGAGAATACTTTATTAAGGAGCATCCATTTGACTTATACATTGTCATGAACATGGCCACATAGACGATTTACAACATTTTATTTTACAGTTACGGCAAAACCCTGTCCTACTTGGGGAATAGCTGACTCTAGTTAATTTTCAATGTAATGGAATTAAACAAAAATCATTTTGATCCCATCTATTTAGGAGCATTTTTTAAGCAGAGCTGTACTTACCTACTTTATTAAGTCTAATATGTGAAGATGATTTCAGGCTTCCTTGTGCTGTAGATTAAGAAAATCTTAACAGTCGCGGCAGGCGCTTTTCCCCGGACGTGTGACAGCCACTGCCTGCCACTCAGGGCTTACAGGGCTTACCTGTGCTCCATGATGCTGTGAGTGCCTGTTTCCTAGTGTCCCCACTCCTTCTAACATGAGAATATCCTGACGCTATCCTCCTAGATAGTGATCAGTCACTGTTTCTCAACTTGATCAGCATACAAACCTTTACAAGCAGTGTTTCTGTCTTGGCTGAACAGTGGAGTCATCTGGAAGCTTTAAGAATGCCTGGTGCCTGCGGTTTATTCCTAGAGATTTCACTAAAAAGGATTGCAACCTTAACTTCAGAAGTTTTCAGTTTTCACCCCTCAGCCCTGGGTGTGAAACCCAGGTCCATAGGCTTTACATGGTCTGCACCTGAGCTGCCTCAGCCGCCTGAGCCTTGGGGGTGCTCCAGAAGTTTCTAAACTCCTCGGTAATTCTGATGACGTACAGAGTCTTGCAACCACTATTTTTGGTTTTTCATAAAACATTCATATTTTAAGGAACGGTGCCGGCAGGAATGAGAGCAAGTAGGCAGGCAGGAAAGAGGAGGAAGAAGCATTTTATTTTACTTAATTATTCACATTGGTCACTCCCCTGGCCCTGGAACACAAACCCGGGTACCTGGGATATAGGTGGAGGTGGCTGACCCAACCACTGCTCCACAAAGGCGCACCAAGACACCACTATGTAACTAAAGAATCCTTCCTGGGGCTAGTTAAGTGCCTTTACAAGGAAAGAAAGTTCTAGTAAGAACCACTGTTTCAAAGGAAAAATCCTCGTTTCCCCATCCCTGTGTTGATTTAAATAATTCTTCCTGTGATAGTGCTTAAAGTTGTGCAAACTGAGTCTAGGCCGACACTCCTTACACGTTTGTATAAAATACTTTCACAGATGAGACGCAAGCCCTAAAGCTGCCGCACTGAAACGCAGCGGTGATGGACGGCGATGTTTGGTTGGGGATTTTGTGGGCGCTGTGCTGCCCGCTGGAGGCCGCCTCCCGGTCTGTGCCGGTCTGTGCCCGCTCGGGAGATGGAGACCACGTGGTTCTGTAAGCAGGGAGGCCGGTGCTAAAGAATACTGACGCGGTGATGAGAGAACAGCTGTGGCAAGTTCCGTGGCGCTTGGGACTGCGGGAGAGTGACTGGGAGGGACTGGAAGGCGCCCGCCCCAAGTCAGCTTCAGGGGCACCAGAAGAAGGCGTGGCTGGGCAGCGGAAGCGTGGCAGCCCGCCTGGTGGGAAGCTGCTTTTGATGGTCGGCCAGGGGGTGCAGTGGGCAGGGGCGTGGGGTACAAGCGCAGCTGATCACGTGCCTGGTGCCGGGTCAGGAGGGCCATGTCATTGGAGCGCTCAGTCGCGTCTGTGCCGAAAGAGTCATGGGAAGTGACGCTAGACCATGCCAGTGTTGCAGGCTTCCTGAGAGACCGCCCTTTTTGGTGGTGGTCATCACCAGGTGCCCTCACAGCTCCAGACTGACCCCACAGTGCAGCAGCCGGAAGCAGCAAGAGAGCCCCTCACTCCTGCAGTGTCCCCGGCGCCCTCCTGAGAAAGCTCCTCCTGCACTCACTGCAGACACCCAAGGAACTCTTTCTGTGGCCCTGTGTCGGGGGGCACTTGGAGCTGACAGGCAGTATGAAAATGGGCACCCCCATGCCACCAGTGCATTTGCATCTTGATTCCCTAGCTCAGGGGTGGCCTGACTGCTCCCAGTGGCGTTGCCCTGTCTGTGCCCGCTGCATCCCCACAGAACCTCGCCATGCTGCTGCGGAACCAGGCTTTAAAACAACCCAGGAAAATAAAGAACAGTCTGTCGAACACATAAGAATCACCTCCAGAGATTACGATTTGGTTGAGCTGGGGCTGAGCCCAGGAATCTGCATTTTAACAGGTTCCCCTGGTGCCGGTGCTGGTGGTCCTGAGACAACATGGAGAGGGGCCTTCCGTCTGGGGCTGGGCTTCGGGAGCAGGGTCTTAGCCCACTTTGCACCTGCATCACCTGATTCCCTGAGAGGCAGGCAGGGAACTGAATGAGTGACCGCTGACCCACAGGGAACTCGGGGCCCGTGTAGACGGATGTACTCTCCTCACCCCTCTTTGCCGAGTGGTGTTCTTTGTTCCATACTGTGACTTAAAAACATGCTTTTTCGAGCTTTTATTGAAAATCGACATTATGGCGTGTCCTGGTTGGGGCCGTCACCTCCAAGGGAGCAAGCCTCATACCTCTGGGTTCAAGTCCCAGGGCTCGGGGGAGGCAACCAGTGCGAACAGCTAAATAAAAATCGAAAAGTCGAATGCTTCCTCCTCTCTCCCTGCCTGCTTGCTCGTGGTCCTGACTGCACCTTTCCTTTACAAACACTGACGTTGTGCTAACGCCACCTTTCTGCATATTTTGCAGGGAGGAAGAACAAGAGACACAAAAAGAGGAACGTTTGATGGAAGAAAAGAAAAAGAAAAAGCAGGAAGAAAAGAAAAAGAAGGAAGGTGCTCAGAAAAAGGTTTGGCTGGAGCTGCCACTGCCCCGTGTGTGACCTTGTGCGCCCCTCTGCACTGCTTCACCGACGCAGCGGAGTCCCCTGCGCGACTCCCTGTGCTCGGTCTAGTGCGTAGCAGGTAGTCTCCTGTGCCTGTGAAATGAGCATGGGCGGCGGCCACAAAATGTCCTTCTAAGGAGCCCCAATATTAGAGCTGTGCTTCCTGGAATGTGATGTTAGTTGTCGGTGAGAAAGACGGCCATGCTGTGCTACTCAGAGCGAGCTGTGCGGAGCAGCCTCGTCCAGCGTCTCTCTCGTTAGAAAAGTTAGAGATGACAGCTGCAGAAATCATCTAGAAATCCCCTTAGTCAGTGTTAGAAAATGCGTGTCCTGATGTAAGTCTTATAGTCACGCTTAATTAAATTTGGGGCATTTACTATACCAAGTCATGCTGTTTGTTCTTGCCTGGTTTGATATGTCTCCGTTTACATTGTGTTCATACTTTTAGACCATATTAATTATAGAGCTCTAGACAGGTTAAATAGATGAGCTTTTAAATAGATTTTTTTGCCTCCTGAACAATACTGGCATATAATCAATAGCATGTAGACAATTATACATTTCTCCAGTAATTTAATAAATTACCTAGACAAAAACTCGCTTTTAAAATTTCCAGTGTTAAAGTCTGCTTATATATAAACTTTTATAGATGTGTGCATTTCATACATTATTATTCATGAAAAATTTCTGTTTGTTTTTCTTTCAGGCTGCTGATCAAAAAACCAAAGGTAAGTGACTGTGCTGGGGAGGAGGAGTCTGTTTTACGGGAGTCTCAAGCTTTTTAAGATGAAGATAACTTCAAAAATTGATGCTTAGTTCTCGACTCTATTCTTAGACTGGCTCCTTCATATTGCGAGTCCTCCCTCCTCTTCCCTTCCCTTTCCTCCCCTCCTCCCCTCACCACCCCTCCCCTCCCTTTCCCTTCCCAACTTCTTTTCCTCCTGTTCTCCTGGTCCCCTCCAAGCTCTTGTCTAAGGAAACCCCCCCCCAAAAAAAAAAAACCCACATCTTATAAAGAGAACCTAACCCTGCCTTTGAATCTACTTTTTTGTTTTTCATTGAGAGTCGTCATTTGTCATTGGTTTTACATCTGCATATATTGGCATATGCTTAATCTAAAATGCCTAAAAAAATTTATATTAACTTCCTAAACAATGCTTTATAATTTTCCTTTGGTTTGATTTTTACTGACAGATTAAACTGTTAGAATTGATCCACTTTGAATAAGAACAACCAAAAGATAACAGAATTTTTTTCAGTCTTTCAATTTCTCCACTATTTATAATAGAGAAGTATATTATTTCTGTATTCTTTGCTTATTGATAGTAAAAAGTTTCTTTTTTATTCTCGCAGTCTAGAATTTGCTGTCGTCCTCACGGGTGTTGGTAGGAACATAGGTAGTAACTAAGGCACCCTTCTGCTTCCCTGGAATGAGCAAGATGGAAGCAGCTCTCAGAGCTGCTTTGTCTCATGCTGTGTCAGGTGCTGGCCAGGGGCTAAGAGCACACTCAGGGGTCTGTGCACCAGCTCTGTTAATTTGGGGCCGACTACTTCGCTTCTGTAAGTCTCAGGTAGCTCGTATGTGACAGGAGAAAAGCATGAGTGAATGTTCCCTCTTGAGACAACTGTTGTAAAGACTATAGATCGTGCGTGAGAGGACTCTGCCGAGTGTAGCTGCTCGGGAGGAGGTAGCTAGAATTCTGTTATTCTTTACAGTGGTCTTTCTCTGCACGCGGTCCCATGTGGACCTGCAAGGGTGCCTCCTCAGGCAGCACCACCACTAACAGTCTCCTCCTGTTTGGCAGATTAGAGTTCTCAAAGCAAAGTTTGTGTCTAGCATCTCATTTGAACTTTGTCATCAAGTGTCACTACTGTGAAGAAACTGAGGCTAAACGTGCATCAAGTGACACGGATGGGAATTGAGGGAGCCGGGCTTCTGACCCGTATGCACTCGGCCTCCGAGCTCCTAGACCAGTTACGGTAAGAGCTGGAGTTTGGTGACCCGCCCTGGTGGAGCAGTGGTCAGGCCAGTTGCCCCAACAGGAGCTCGGGTCACACACCCCTGGGTTCAAGTCCCGGGTCCAGAGGCAACCAGTGCGACCAACTAAACAAAAATACAGTGAAGTGCGTCCTCCTCTCTCTTCCTGCCTGCTCGTCTTTATTCCTACCTGCACGTGTCCTTGAAAAAAAAACAGAAAAATTGTCATTTAAAAGTACAGAATTATTTTTCTGAATCATCCATTTCCTTTGTTTAAGAAACATTTTGCGTTTTTACAACCTCACTCAATGCCACCTCTATTTGTCATTGTTCTCCCTTCAAATAGTAACAAATAGCTTGTAATTATAGTGGCCGTGAATTACATTGTCCTGCCACCTTACACACTTACTGTTTTCTACTACTGTTCTGATGAGAATTTTATTGCAAACTCCAGACTCGACTGACTTATTATCTTCTCCTTTTATCTTTAAAGTACCGTTCCTTCAAGTGCAGGCTTTCAGTGTCTGTACTAACTATAAATAGCCTTAGAAGAGGTCATAATAATAATGTCCTAACAGAAATGCTCTCTGAATTATTGTCTTAACTGTGCTGGTAGGTGATCATTAGTGGTTGTTAGCATCATCAAGGGTTACTCTCTCTGACTCTCCGTTACTGATTGAAGCCAACATTAGCTGCTTGCAGGCTCCGAGTTTCCGACTGGTCACATGTCAGCACGGGCTTGGCCTGAATGAATGTGTGGGACCATTTGTAGGCACAGTATTAGTGCCCACCCAGAGCGGAGATGCACTTTTCTAACCTAGCTCTGACTATTCAGCAGAGGAAAGGGCTACCCTACACGTGCCTCTTCCAGCCCAGCTCCTTGGAGTGTGCAAAGGCACGACCTGGGTCCAGCGCCCTTGCTGAGCGCTTTCATGCCAGAACCTGTGCTGGGCTCGCACATTTATTATTTCTGATGGTTGGTGGCATGTTCTCCAGCATACACACAGGTAAACTGAAGCTATGGAAGTTGGCCGAACGCCCCTAAGACTGCATAGCTAATCAACAGCAGGACTGACATACCTAGGATCTTCTTAAAGCTAGAGCGTCCAGGAAAGGCACGCGCAGATATTAAGTGTCTGCAGTGTCTCCCACCTGCCATGTTTCAGAGCAGTCCTGTGTCAGGAAGGCCGTGCTCAGAGAGGAGTTGTAATTCAGGCAGGGCCACAGGGCTGCTAACTGGCAGAGCTTGGCTCACTTCAGCCTCCAGTGCCAGGCATGCTTTCTAACCAGTTGTGACCCACGCCAGGGCCACCGGGAGCTGGAGAAGCCTGCTTTCCCCACGAGGCAGCACCCAGGAACCTCTAGAACCTTGTTAGTGGATTATAAGGAAAAGTTCAGCAATTTAAGTGAATCCGAGAGTTGAATCCTTTTTTTTTTGTTCTTTTTTTAAGGAAAGTTGCAGGCGGGAATGAAAGCGAATAGGCAGGCAAACAGCCAAAAAAGAGGAAGAAGCAGCTTTATTATTATTTAAATCTTCACATTGGTTGTTCCCCCCCACCCGCCTGAACCCAGGACCTTTGTGGAACTGCCCGCAGTTGTGCTAGGACCACTAGGCCGCCAGGGCATGTCTGAGTTGAATAAGCTTTTAAGAGTCTACAGCTACAAATCAGATTGTATCACATACTGTTCCAGGTAACGTAGTAGAAGTCTGAATTGATTGGATTTTGATAATTAGTTCAAACTGGACCGAAATAGTTAGTAATTTCCATGTTCTACAATATTACCCATCACTCAAAAATAATCAAGTGACACCTCTGTTGTTTAGCACTGTATTTGACTTAATTTCTCAATAACTGGAACTTAATCTGTGACCACGTAGGTTATAAACATTCAGGGATAAACTGTATGTGTTACACACTGAGCACCCTTTCTGCTTTCTCCAAGACATAATCCGTTCTTAATAGGTCCATCTCCCATCTCTGTTACCATGTTACTTAGGCTTAAAAGTTTTTATATCTGGCTATAACAACTGAACTCGACCTGTGAATCTTCATCTAAAAGATTAATGTTGAATGGAATCATGCTGGAAATTAATCTTTTCGATGAACCTAGTCTGACATAGAGCATGCTTCTCTCTAGCTCCCCATTCTGAAACGACGTTTCTAGAAAGTCTGCTTTACAAAATAACCAACAGAATTAAATTTTGACCCTCACCATGTGTGTTTAAATCCTGACTGGTGATTTCATTGTTGAGGTCATTTTCTTGTATTGAGACTGAGACCAAGTAAGTTTCTTTGAAACTGTGTGGCAGCATTCACAGCTGCACTCTGCCCTGATGTCAGGGGAGACCTGCCTCCCTGCGGGAGGAAGCACTAGTTCAGGTGCTCCTGCAGCCAGTGGCCTCACCCCGCCTTCCACCAGTTTCCTCTTCCTCCGGAACGTCTGCAGATGGGCCCCAGGGCCCTGGATGTGCGCTGCGAAGGGAGTGAGCGTGCTCCTGCCTGGAGTCCTCTTCCTTCACTGCCCTGAGTAGTCTTGGCTGGTGGTGGTTGCGGTCTTCTTTCGCGCCTTGTCTCTCGTGGTGGAAAATGTGATGCAGTATAGTCTCGTTGAAAGAATTTGAGCGTCATCTAAAAAGAAGTTAAAGGTCACTTGTTATCCCTCCATCTTGTGTTTTTTCCAGAAACATTTTGTTGATCAGTCTTGAATCCATCGCTTTATTAATACGTAAACAAACACTTGACCTGTGAGCGCCCCCCGCTGGCTGCAGTGTTCACTTTCCCAGCCTGTCCCTGGGGGCTGCACCAAGCCGTTTGCAGGCATCTCTGTGAGCCTGCTCATCAACGAAATCGCTCTTTGTATGGCCTGCCACACCGTCTCTGTTGGTGACTAAGAAAGAGAGAGCGGGCATGACACCTGTTACGCGTAGTGAGACCCAAGATGCCTCACACTGAGGCAGAGGGAATCAGGTAGAGTCCTGTTTCAACACACCTTTATTTGCTTTGGAGTGACTAGCATCTAAGGAAAATACTTAGGGTCATTTAATAATGGCTTTTGTTTCAGTAATCAGTAATTTCTTCATATTAGGCAATGCTCTTAATTTGGAGGAGAAAATATAGCTTGATACACAATGTGATGACTTTGTGAACCTAAATCATATTTATTGTCTTCTCCATTTTCATAGATTTAATGGGGGTTTTTGGATTATGTATAATACCCATAAATGTGAATGAATGTAATTCATGAATTTAGCCAGGTTTTCTAAAGTCTAAAAGATAGAAAGTTGTTTTCATACAAAAAGCTCAAATTGAATTATTCTGTGAACAAAAGCAGCTATCTTAATAACCCAACGTGGCTCAACTCCCTATGAGTAATGATTTAGGTTTTATAAATTCTTGTTTTAATTAGTCACCTAATCTTGCTTGAAAGGACTGTACCTATTGCAATCAGATTTTCAATTTTTCCATGCGGTTTATCATATTAATGTTAAGAAAACACTTATGTGCTTTTGTTAATATAAGTCAGATGAAGCCTTTTAGTAGCCTTACGCTGAGTGATGAAGAAGAGATGAGCGTTCCGGGGTCGCAAACGCTGCGCTGCACTGCTGCTAAGGTTCATGCTGCTCGTTTCTTCATACAGCTTTTCCTTGCCTGCATGAGCAGTAGTGAGCATCGTGGTTCCAGCACGACGGTCGTGTTTCATAGCAGAGACAGTTGCGCGCCAGTCGGGGTGGGACTCACATGTCCGCCTGCCTGCGGTTAGCCCAGTGGCCGGTCATATTTGCTCTCTCGGGGGTTTCAAACAGTAACCCGCAGTGAGCATGGAGAAAGCATCAGATCTGAGTGTTCGTGAGTGATGCTGCGTGGCAAAGCTGGCCAGAGCCCTTGCATCGGCGTGTGTTCACATTCGTGCCCCACGAACCCACTGGTTTTAAGTGTATGAGTTACAAGGACCAGAGCTGCAAGTCCAGTCAGCGAGCATGCTCAGTACAGTATATGTTACCAAATGTGGCGTTTTATTCGCTGTCTACAAATTAATAAAATCTTAGCGCGTGAAGAATCCTTAGAGATTATCCAATTCCTCTGGTGGGTAGGAAATGAAATTCAAGGAGGTTAAGTGACTTGTACAGGTTTTGACAGCTAGTTAGTGGCAGAGCTGGAACTAGAACCCTCATCACTTCTTGTCAATTATATCTTTTCTCTGACATCTTAAAGGGACACAGCTATTGTGTATTATCAGTATGGTCATTCATCTTAGAAAGCAGCTCAGGATCTTTTCAAATAAGACTCGGTTCTAGGGGATTTGTTAAACGAGGGAGCTTTATGGGGTGGTATCATAGGATTTTAAACATTAGAGAGATATGTCTTTACCATGTTTAGCTCTATGTTTAAAATAATATTTAGTTTCACTATCAGAGTCCTCAGGGAAGGACGATATAATAAATGTCTTAGTTTTTTTCCCATGGGAACAAAAGAAAGTATTAACGTGATAGCTGCCCTTCCCCACCAACAGAGAGGCAATTCAAAAGGATAAACATTTATGAAAAGAAAAAACTCAGCAGGTATATGTCTATATAAGGTCTTGGTCCGGTGTCGGGTGTCTCCCGGGCTCAGTGAGACGAGGTGGGGAAGCAGCACCTGCCTCTGCGACAAGCCGGGAGCCGCTGCTCCTGGAGGCGCGTCTGAAATGCTTGTATGAAGTGAAGTCTAGCTCCCACTCAGCCTTTTAACTAAAACATTAGACAAGGTGTTGCCCTGCTTAGAGAAAGTAAGTTTGTAGCCCTAAAAGGAAGCTGGCAACCTGCTTTCAGAGAAACATTCCTTTACCCAACTTGCTTTCTGTCTTACCTGTCTTGTCTGTTTTTAACAGCTTTATTGACTCGAATGCAGTAAACTGTGTGCGTTTCGAGAACAATTTAGTGAGTTAGGCTCTATACAAGTGTGAAACAATCCCTGCAGTCAAGACAATTCCCCGTTCCCCCTCCCCGCCCGCCCCCCGGCCTGTAGCACACTGATCTGCTTTCGGCCTGACACAGGCTTGTCCTCCCATCCACGGCTTGGGCAGCACTTCATCTCTTTCTGTTGGGAATGGCACCCGCTGCTCAGCCGCGCCTCCGTCTGCTTATCCGCGGCCGTCCCAGTCATTTCTAGTTGTTCGCCACAGCAGACAAAGCTTTATGAACACTCGTCCACGAGCCTTCACGTAGAATTACATTTTGTCTTTTCTCTTCGGTAACCTGGAGGTTCAGAAGGGCTGCATTTTCTGATAGATGCATGTTTAGTTTGTCAAGAGACTGTGAAACTTCCACAACGTACCACGTTGTAGCTCTGCATCCTCGCCACTGCTGAGAAAGCGAGTCCGTTTTAGCTGAGACCTTTGAATAGGTGCGTGGTGGTATCTCACTGTGGTTTCGATTTGTATTTTCCTACTGGCTAATGATGCCGAGCATTCATTTCATGTGCTTTTTTGCCCCGTGCGTATCTTATTTGCTGAACGTCTATTCAAATATTTGCCACTTTTTATTAAATTACTTGCTTTCTTCATTCAGATTGGTTTCTAATATTAAACAGACCTCTAGGTTTGGGCAAAAAGACTCCTCACTGCAGCTTAGTTTCCTGCCTGCCTCAATCATTTCCCTTTCCGTGCCTGTGATGATGTATAACATACTGATAGCAGAAAAAAATATGCACTGTCAATTAAAATCACAATTTTATTTATCTTTTAATATACCTACTAACAATTGCATTAACAAATGAGCTAAATATTAGTCACATTTTGTGACCTAGAGTTTCACATTTATTCCCAAATTAATTGATAAGCAGTTAATAAGTACAGACAGCAAAGATATATTTCCTGTTCTCAAAGACAGCTCTTTGCAGGAAGTCAGGCTTATAAGCAAATGGATGCATAAGACACTCTGGGTTTGGGGGTTTCTTTATCCCACATCTATCTGAAAGGATTGCAGCCTCATTCATTTGATCATTTCATCCAGTGTTTGTCTTTATATAAACACTAACCTGTTTTTTAGAAGACGTGAGAAAACTCCTGAGTGAGCGAGAAATGCACCCTGAGCTGGGCGCTCTCCTGGCCCTAAGCTGGCTGTGCCAACAGGACCCACATCCAGAGCCACTCAGTGGACCATCAGAGTGGAGTCTCCCCAGGCTGTCCTCCCCAGAGGGGTCAAAACCAACCCGGAGTGGCAGCCGAGGGAGGCCGGCGCAGGCCCGTCCCAGGACTGCAGTGCGCTCTTTGCTCTTTCAGACGGGCGAGCGCAGCAGAGTTTTAAGTCTGACAGTGATGGGGTGAGGTTTCTGTGCAGACACTGAAGCGGAGCGGCTGGGGAGAGGCCTGGCGGCAGCGCATCAAACTCCAGAGCTGAACGGCCGCGCGGCAGAGGGCGGTGCAGAGCCGGCCAGACAGGACTTAGACCACCTGACTGATCACCGGCCCCAGCAGAGATGCACGGAGCGCAGCTGCTTGCCAGGCGCCCTGCTCTTTGCTCTGGGGAGAAAGATCTGAAAAAGGATATGCTTCCCTCTGGAGCATGGGGTCTGGGGATGGACGCAGCCTCGTCACGGTGACTGACGTTACCGGTGAAGCAGTCTGAGGAGAGCCGAGAAGGGAGGCAGGACCTGGGGGGGGCGGCTCGGGTGTGCAGATCGCAAGGATGAGGACAGCACAGCATGCAGCCAGGGGCGCTACGGGCTCCACGTGCCCAGTACTGGCCAAGACGGGTTGGCGGGGTGGCATTTCCCAGGAAGGAAACAGGAAAGGCCTGCAGAGCAGGAGAGTGGTGTCAGAAGAGACCAGAGTGGTAGTAGGGGTCAGTCTGCCATGCAAGGCATGGCTGAGGTGGACCCCCTCTGCCCTGAGAGCAGCAAGGAGGCTTCACATCCAGCCAGGAGCCAGGCCTTTTGCCCGCGGCGCTGGCCTGCGCTGGCCCACAGTCGAGCAGGGAGCGTGGGCTCCCTCTGCTGGAAGGTCGTGCAAAAAGCCCCCAGGATGGCTGCCAGGCCACGGCTGAGCAATTTGTGAAGGGAATACAGTCCTGCTGCGGAAGGTACTCACATGTATGGGACGTGTTCGAGGCTGAACCCCGCTGGAACCTCGGTGTCTCCTGGGGTTAGAGGTTACGTTGGTGTGGAGGCTGCTGCAGCCTACAGACACCGCTCCAGTGGCTCAAGGGGCCGGGAGGCTCAGCTGGCAGGGGCCTCGCTGGACCGTCCTTGTGTCCCCTCACTGGGGAGTCCTTCAGGTGATGGCATGTATTGAGATGCTGGGATACATTAAACTGCACTGGGCACTCGACGGTAGCATGCGGTGTGACAGAAGTCTCTCGTGATCTAAATCAGCTTGCAACTGATAGTTTTAAAAGAACTTAGGAAGTCTTTCTTGCCTGTACGGTAAATAGTACATTTTATTAGCGTCAAAGAAGCCAAGAGCCAATATAAAACGACCTTCTAATGATTCTTATTATCGATAGTCATTATTAAAATAATTTCGCTTTAGCATTATTCAGTCTATTAAGAGTAGCATTTAATGAATACCTTTTAGAGAGGTAACTAATGCATTAGGAGAGAGGTCTCTAAACGGCATTTCCCATTAGCAGCGGACACTTAATGTGGTTAGTAGTTCGTGATTCTGTGCTCATTTTGAGTGAGGCTCCAAAGGTCGCCGTGGTGACAGATCCGCCAGAGCTGCCACCAGAACACCAGAGGGCCACTGCCGTGCTCCGCCAGCCGCCGGGCTGTGGGGCACCACACGGACCTCACCGCTCGGCCGTCTCCTCGGGGAGCCTCGCTGCGGCGCTGGCCTCAGCACAGGTCGCAGAGGAAATGGAGCCCTTGTTGTTTCAGAGCAGGCAGTGCTCTGTCATGGCCATGACCACTTGCAGCCAGCCCTGCAACTTCAGTGAATTCAGCTTTAAAATGTCAGACTTAGTGACTGGAGTCAACGCTTGATTTTTGAGTTTTCTTTTCTGTCATTGTGTGATATCTGCATAAGAGAAACCCCATGCTTTCTCATACAAAAACTTCTAAGATGTATCAATTATCGGACATATCAGTGATTTCATAATATTTGATTAATGGAGTCAGAGGGTCAGTGAGGAAAATGTTATAAGATGCATCCAAATTTTAGAAATAAGACGGGTTAAAATGTGTGTAGGTTAGCATTTGCCTGTAAAGTGGTCCTGTTAAAATACACGTCTCTAAGGCATTGTACACCTGCCGATCGGCGTGCTTGATGATGGCAGCACCTGAGATTCTGACCGAGGGTATGTCAGTCAGTCCCCTTGCAGTTAATGCCACTGAAAGGAAACACTGGTTGAATACCCAGCTTATACCATGTAGTGTGATGTTGTCAAGTGGATGCTAGATTTGAATGCACGCCTTGCTTGCACACAAAAGCCTGTGCTCCTAATCAGAGTTCAGTTGAAGGGTATGGAAACCACTCTAGCAGAAACAAGCCGAGGTGCAGGGAACTGGTTGCGAAGAAAAATCAATCCATGACTGGGGCCCACCTGTGTGTGTGTTGGGGCAGGGTGAGGGGAGACAGCTGGCTGCTGCCCCATAGTGTGCAGGAGTCGGGTGCTGGCTGGCGGTTGCCTTTGTCTAATGTGCAACACTTGCTAAGCAGTGGTGTTGTGAGGTCCATGTTGGGGGGTGTGGGACCAGGCTAGAGTTCTAACCCTTCATTCCTGAGTATGCCTGTCGTTCTCCTGAATTACCTCTGTGACTTCTGTAAGCATCTCTGCCCACCATCTTTGGCTCCCGTCTTTAGAGAGAGTTCTCTATCTACAGTTCATCTGAATCCACCTAAAACTCTTCCCATTGCTTGCCAGAGGAGGAGCACTATTAAAACTGACTAGACCCCTTGCTTGACCTTATCAGTCTGCTCCTGGACCCTCCCCGGGGTGGGGGCCGGCAGTGCTCCTCCTGGTTAAGTCCAGGGTACAGGGACCCAGCTGAGTCAGGAGACAGGGGTCTCCTGGCCTGGCCTGCAAACAGAAGTGGAAGAGATCAGACGGCAGCTTGCGCCTCGCCAGGCTGGCACACCGCGTCTGAGCACCTCTGTGACTGCCAGCCTGCTCTCTCCCACTGCACCTGCTGCTGCCTTTTCAAAAGGGTTAAAGGGCAAATCCGGGACCGTTTTGTTGAAGGTCCTCAGTGGGAGAGGAACGCGTGTGCAGGATTGAAGAGGCGGACTAACTGAGCAGACGCCACCAGTCAGCTGCGGACAGAGCCGAAGAGCCGGTGCGGAGACACCTGGGTGTGGAGGCCTCCGTTTTCTCTGGGTCTGCCCGAGCGAGCAGCCAGCTTTACACAGAAGACAGCCCGATTTTAAGGATCAAAGCATTCTCGACCCGCCTTCTCTTAACCTTTCATGACCGCTCTGAAGAGTGACAGCGAAGCCAAGCCTGAAGTGGTGGCTGGGACACACGCCGGTCCCGGAGCCCGCGGCCCCCAGCCCGTGAGTCCGAGTGCTTTGCCGATGCATCCTCATCCTCCAAAGCACAGGCCACCTCTGCTTGTCCTGCTGTCTCCACAGGGCTGCCGTCCCAGAGTGTTTCACAGTGACACCTCACAGTAGCGTAGCCTTTTCGGGCTGACTTGAAAAGCCAGGCAAAATGCATTTATAGGTCTGTGTCTGTTCATGTCTTGAGAGCTCATTTCTCTTCAGTGCTGAGCAGTTAGCCCACATTTGAATGTGCCACAGCTTACTTCTCCATCTACTTACAGAAGAGCGCCTGGATCGCTCCAGGTTTTAGAGCCACGAAGAAAGCTGCTATAGCATTGTCATGCAGGCGTTCGCAGGCCTAACTGGGTGAACGCGCAGCACTTCTGTTAGCTCCTAAAGGCCAGTGTCAGGAGCATTTGAAGGTTCCTATACATTTACTCGGTTTTAGAGCTTTTTCTTTAAAATGATATATATGCTAGATATTTATCTCATGTCGTTGAGCAGCAACCTTGAAATCTACAGTAATTACGAAAATACTTTTCACCCACGCCAAGGCCAGGGCAGCTGCAGCAGACAGGGCTGAGAGTCCGCTCTGGCCAGCGCCGCCAGCGCCGCACCCCGTGCTTCGCCAGAGCCGGGACAGGCGCCAGGGGGTGTCGGTCTACGCCTTTCGTTTCCACGTGGGGAAACTGAGCTTGAGGGGGTGTTTGAGAAAAGGGACGGATCCCATTAACACGTATGGTGCTCTTCCTGCGCGTTGGGCACAGTGCTGGCACCACTGCCAGCCTGAGGGGAGGCAGGCATCATAGAAGCATTGTGGCATGCTGAGCCAGGCACGGTTCTGAGAGGGATTCCATGTTTTATTAAATCTGAGCTCTTACTAGTCTTTTCGTGCATTATATTCCACTTAGGGAGAGAAAAAATGGGCCAGTTAAATGGATGCATCTTCAGTTGTGAGAGGCATCTCATCTTCAGAAATGTGAAAATGTGCAGTGTCGTAGAATTGATGATGCTGGCTGGGCAGATGGGCGCGAGGAAACAAGGTCTAGAGGCAGGAGGTCTTACATAATGAAGCTAGAGTGTGGGGCCGGGAACTGGGGCCTGGGGACAGCTTGCAGCGACACCTCGTGGACCTGGTCTAAAGGAAGCCTGCAAGGTTCTAGACGAGGAAGGAGCCTGCGTTTCCGAAGGGTTGCTCTGACCGCGGTGAGGAGGTGGCTCAGGAGCAGTTTGCAGGTGGCATCGTGGTGGGCAGGCTGGGTGGTGTCAGGAGTAGAAACAGGCGGTTTGGGGGATGTTTGGGGGGCGGGGAGCTAGGAGCTAGAAATGCTGGGTCCTGTGGTTGGTTGGATGTAGGTCAGGAGAGAGAAGGGGAAAGATCTGGGATGGAACCCAGCTTTCTGACTTAGAGCTACCTATCGGGAGAAATGCAAGAAGACTCACAGGCGGGGGAGGCAGGAGAGCCGACGAGGTGCGTGTGTTGATTTGGAGGGTGTGTGTGTGTCAGGTAGTCTTCCGGTGCGTAGATGGACTACATCTTCTGCACGCACTCACCCGTGGATGGGCACTTAGTTGTTTCCAGCTCCTGGCTGTTGTAATAACGCTGCAGTGAGCATGGCATGCATATGTCTTTGTGAATTAGTGTTGTTGTATTTGGGGGATAAATACCCAGCAGTGGAATAACTAGATCTATGTGGAATTTCCATTCTCAACTTTTTGAGGAATCTCCATACTGTTTTTCATAGGGTTGCACCATTTTGCACTCCCACCAGCAGTGTAAAGGGTTCCCTTTTCTCCTCATCTTCGCCAACACTTGTTTCCAGATTCTTGAATAATATTGGCTGTGATTTCTTGGGAGAGTTTTAGGGATCTAGTCAGGGGAGAAGAGAGTGGGCATTGGCCTCAGCTAGTCTTGAGAGTTGACCAGGCAGGACAAGAGAAGAGTGGGCAGAGCAGACGCTGCAGCTACAAACAACCTCTCCTGTTTGCTGACTGGCACTTCCCCGCTGAGTGGCACTGGGAGTGTTTTTGTGGTGTTACTTGTATGTCAGATATACACAGAAAGAAGTAAGGCTGAGTTTATTCTTCACATAGCTTTGATTCAGCTACAAAACCAAGGACATTTGCAAATGAAGTAGGAAGAAAATAAGTTTTCAGATAAGATAAATGGATGGTGATACTGTAGATTCCAGGTGGGAGTAATTCTTAACATTTGGTCCAAGGGCCAGCAGCATCGGCTAGCAAAAACACAAATTCCCAGTTTCCTCCCTGCATTCCAGTCTGCTGAATTCCTGGGCAGCACCAGAAAGCAGCTATAACCAGCCCTTGAGTGGCATCTGATGCCAGCTGCACTGTGAGGACTGCCCGCTGAACCAACTAGTCACTTCGCTTTACAGATGGGGGAGCGATGGCTGAGAGTTATGCTAGAGATCACAGTTGGAACTTCAGGGTTCTGCTTCCAAAGCAGGCGATTGACATTCCTTCTCTAGTTTTTTGTTATCTTTGGTCTGGATTGGGCTTTCAGGGGCTATTACTGAAGTGTTGGGTTTTTTTTCATTTTGTTCCTTATAGTGCCAGAACCCACGAAGACCTGTCCAAGCCAGCCCCAGCCTGCCGGTACCAGCACCAGCACTCCCACCAGCACTCTCTCCGGCAGCAGCAATGGCAAGCGTGCACCTGCCGGTGGCCAGCAGCCAGCTGCGTCCCGCTACCTGCCTCGCGAGGTGCCTCCGCGCTTCCGCCAGCAAGAACAGAAGCAGCTATTAAAGAGAGGTCAGCCGTTGCCTACAGGGGCTCTGCCCAGTGTGAGCCCAGCGCAGGGTGCCGGGCCCACAGGGGCCAGCCCTCCTCCCCTCCCTGGAGCAGGAGCACAGCAGCATCCCGGTAAGCTCCTGACAGGCACAGCGCATGGCAGAAGACACTGAACCCGGGGCCCGGTGCACTCGCGTCAGCTGTGCTGCTGAACCATAACTACTTATTTTGGTTCCTACTGACAATATACTTAGAGGACAGATAGATGGTAGATACATTTCAGTGGGATTGAAAGTTTAATTCTGTTTTCCCTACTTATTTATATAGTGTCTCATATTTTCAGATGACATTCACTGCTTCAGTAAGTTTGTTTCTCCCAGAAACCAGCTGTACAGGCGTGTGTCGCTTAATGGCATTTGGTCAATGACAGACCACATTTGAGTGTGGTAGGATTTACTATCTGAGGTCATGTAATTGCACGCTGTGTCATTTGCACAATGACACAATTGCCTAACGATTCCTTTCTCGGAAGTAGCCAGTTGTTGGCATAAATCTGTCCAGGCAGAATCCTGCGCTAAGAACTGTGAATGAAGCCCTTCCTGTCCGTTTACCGGGTAGCTCATGAGGCACGCACTCTGCAGGGAGCTGAGTGCTTTCTGGGGGTGGGTTTATGACTTGACCGTGCTCTCGCTGCCCTCTCCTGCTCGCCCCTGCTCTCTCCCTGGCCTTGACCCTATCCTCGCTGTCCTTGCCTGCATGCAGTCAGCTCCTCTGTTGGCTCCCAGTGCTCCTCTGCACTCCAGCTTCCAGAATGCTGGCCTCCCTCCTGTCCTCCCTCTGCTGTCTTCTTGACTTTATGCATTTGTACTTTAAAATGTTTCTTTACTGTAGTTTAGAGAAATTTTTGGAAGAGAGCAAAGTACACATGTCCAACTGCTGTGTTTCTCTATTATTGTCATAAATCTTTGTTTCAACAAGTTTGGCTGCCATTTGGCCCTGCTTCTAGCTCGGAGACCATACTTGCTGATGGTGGCGACATGCAGGTTTGTAATTAGAGAAGAAGAAGACTCCTCGTGTTAGAATTTAAAAGATACACATCACCAGCCATTTTCATACTTGTTTTTGTCCACGTGCTCCTTTTAATATGGAGAGTAATTGCAGCGTGACTTTAAAGTATTTATAGTGGTGTTTCTTTAAACCGGGACTCTGCAGCATATTCAGAACAAGTTATTTTAGATTAGCTTCATCACGTCTCTTCCAGTAGTCTCGATTCTCTTGCTAAACTGCTGGTAAAGTGGTTCGTGACTGTCACTAAAAATTAAGAAAGAAAAATACCGATCATATATATTCATGGACCAAGAATATAGTACCGTCTACTTAGCCACAAGCAATTTATAATCAGAGTTAACTTTTTCGTTGAAATATGGTCCTCCGGAAAATCCTAGCAGACAAAGGTTGTGTAGCCATCCCCAACAGTTTGGCGTATTTATTTAAGATGCTCGTTTTGAAAACCTGATAAGGAATAGTAACACCCCTGCTTGTCTCTGGGTGTTCTCATGTTGTAGGGTTAGCTGGCAATATTCCATCAGAGTTCTCATTAAAAGTTTCTGGTGCAAGATGTTCTCAGTAGAAAATAATCAAGAATTAATTCAGTGATGTATTTATCTCTGTAAATACAATATCTTCCAGAAAGTTACTCCTAGTTTATTGTACTTTTACAGTAGGTATATACTAAAGACTAAGCCGCTTTCTATATAAAAGCATCTCAGGATAGGATCAATCTTTATAATGTGCATATTAATCCAATATGAAATGCTTGTTCCCAAAGTCTTCATTTCACACCAGTTACATTTCTTCCCCAGCTGTCTCTGGTATCCCAGCCAGGTGGCTCTTTGTACCGGTCACCTTCCGTGGCTTCAACGTGCCTGGTTTCCTGGTCTCTGTGGCACGAAGTCTCTTCACCACCTGCCCGTCGGGGCCCTCAGCCTTCACAGGCCACATCCTCCCTTCTGTTCCCACGCCTGCTTTCCATTCTGATTGGGACTGTTTCCAATGCGCTCTCACTGTCATCTTCCTGACTCGGGGACACAATGGATTGGCCCCCCTTCCCATCTCTCCAGGTCATTGTCACCCCACCCGCCATGTAGCCCCTGCAGTATTTCCATCCTCACCGCTCCTCCCAGAGCTGTCAGGTACTCGATCTATACCCTCCACTCTCATCCGTGGTGTCCTTGTGAGGGCCTGAGCTGCCCTGCATGACAGGCCCAGCAGGTGACAGAAAGCGGGACTGGGGGGTAGGCCTGGCGGCCAGCGCTGTCATTCCACCCACAAGTGCTTCCATTTCTCATTCAGGATGACGTGCTCATCACTCGTGACCGCAAATCTCTGTGGTCCCTTCCGTTTACTTGGTGACTCCGCCACTGTACAGAGAGCTTGTTGGGTCCTGTTGGTGGACGGCCTTGCTCAGCACCATCTGTGGTGGTCTCGGGTCAGCACAGGGATCGCCCCTGAGCGTCCGCCTGCAAGGAAGCAGTGTGGCCGTGGGGTCAAGAGACACACCTGGGGCCGCAGGTCTGATTCCAGTTCCAGCCCCACGACCCCTGTGTGTCCTTGACACAGCCACTTTCATGCCCTGTCTATGAAATGAGGACAGGATTTTGAAGGTGAGGTATTTTCTTCATACTCGGCATGGGACTATGTCGATAGTAAGCGTTCCGTAAATGCAGTTGATAAGTTAATGTGGGACTTGTGAGACTTTTGAAATATGCAACACATATGTAATCATCTTCAAAACACTATTATGGAGCAACAATTTTTTGAAATACAAAGTTCTTAAATGACTAAATTCTGCAATCATGTGATAACTTCCTTGTTATTATGTATGCGAATTTCATATATTTGAAAATATCATTGTCCTTACTAGAACTGAAATAGTCTATGAATGTTTCTTTTTCATGGTGCAAGCTCCTTAACGAGTCCACATGCGCCTACGTTTCCCTGTTGCTTCCGCTGCGCTCAGGTGACGCTCAGCAGTGTGCTCCGCAGGAGCGCAGTTGCACGCTCTGCTGAAGTGTCTCCAGACAATGCAGAAGCAAGCGCTCCTGAAGTGACACGTCAATTTCCACAGTGCTTGCACTCTTGTGCCCTGCCTACATTAAAGTGAAGTGCAGTTTGCTCAGGATGCCACCCCTGAAACCAGTGGTGAGTCTTAAAGTGTGGGTGCTGGGCCAGCGGAACGAAGACTGAATTACAGGGGCAAGTAAGTGACCAGTCCCGAAGCATTTCAGCAGACAACTTTTCTTGTAAATAGAACAGGGAAGCTGGGAGCTATTTCAACCAGCTCATAACTTCTGTGCTTTTCCCCAGGGTGTCAGTGTACAGACTCCTCCTTCCCCAAGTGTCTGTGTGCTCTGCACAGGTTAAAGGTTAGACAGCTCTGGAAAAGGTCAGTGGCATCACTGTAGCTTTCATCGTGGCTTTTAAAAGATGCGTAGTCAGCCTGCTGAAACTGATGAGCATCCCAGGTCCTCACTTCTGAGTGTTGGAACGTTTTCCCACCTCTTCCCATGGAGGTAGGTTGTCGCCATCCTTACGTGTCCACCCGTAAAAAGGATGAAGTGAGATGGTACCGAGTGAAAGTGGGGATGTTTTAGGAGAACTGAAAACTCAGCCTGTAATACAGAGAACCACTGCCGTAGGACAGGACTGGCCGTAGAAACGGAGAGATGCCCCGCCTGACGTTAATTCTTCAGCCACCCTTTTTCCGTGCACCATGCAGTGCTACGACCAAGTTCGTGGACAGGCCAGTCTGGCGCTGAGGGAGTTTTGTTCTAATTCCTTGTGATTTACATTAATCTTTCACGCCTGTTCATATAGAAAACTTGCAGCCCTGAGTTTTGCCATTTCTCACAGCTGGCGCATTAACTTGTTACTTTTGCATTCATCTTTCCTGCGCCGCTCCACGACTGTCCAGCCAGCAGGGCCATGCTGAGCAGGCCCACCTCCAGCGAGGGAGGTGAAGCCAACTCCCAGCACTTTCATGTCCTCAGACATGTCTCCAGTTCATTGAGGACAGCGTTTCCTGCCTGCCTGCTGACTATCAGACCCACCACAGTAGGCTGCCCAGTTCATGACAAAGGGTGCTGGAGTGACCAATGTGCAAGTTACAGGTGCTGTGATGGATACTCTGGGGCACTACTTGCACCGTCGGAAAGGGCAGCTAACCCAGGTTAAGGCTGGTGTTGCTGCCGAGGAAGGCATTCCGAGGCGGCGACCCAAGCTGAGTTCCGGATGATCGGTGAGAAGCAGGTGGAGGGCGACCCGCGTGCACAAAGACCAGACTCAACTAAAGGGCCTCTGGGGAGGGGAGGGGTTCGCGTGCTGGGGGGACGGAGCAGCACCGGACAGGCTAGGAATTGCTGTTCCTAAATCATGGCAAAAGCTGTCACACAGACTGAGTGGGACGGCCCCGAAGTGCCTTTGGAACTTGATGGGCTAATTCTAGCGCTCACCTAGAAGAGTAGTAGAATTGTCAGGAACGTTTTGAACAGAACGCTGAGCTGTCCAGCAGCTGTGCGACGTGCTGGGCAAACTCTGGACACTGGAGTAGGGTGTGAGTGGCACACAGGGGCTCTGCGGGTCCCGTGGGTGAGGGCGTGGGAAACCCCTAAGTCTGGGCGTCATTTCTCTTAAGGAAGAAGACATGAAAAGTAAAGCCGCCAAGCTTGCATATTATAAAAGCACTTCAGTGCAAGACTAAAACCTGAGGAAACGCCCAGCCTTCCTGCACAGCAGCAAGAAGGCAAAAGGGTCCAAAAGGAAAGTGGGCAAAGAATGCACACAGACGGCTCCTGGACCTTCTCTGAGCAAGCACTGAGCCCGGTGGAAGGGACTCTGATCAGACACAGAAACAAAATGAAAACAGCAGTGATAGATCACTTTTCACTTAGCAAGAGACAAGACTTTCAGTCCTGCTGACGAGTGAGTGCTCACTGCTGCCTGACCCCGTGCTTGCCCACGCCACACAGTCACCCGGACTCAAGCCCGCCTGACGGGGAGCATGCAGGGCAGCGGGGCCATCTGCCGGGGTTTGTGAAGGCTCTGGAGCCACCCTGCAGGCAGCAGTGCACAGCTCCCGAGGCCAGCAGCACTCTGCCCAGGGCAAGAGCGGCCATGGGTGACTTAAGAGTATTGCAAGGCATTGGGGACAGAAGTCATGCTCACTGCTATCTCTTTGGAAGAGTCACAGGTTGTTTCCAGTGACCAGCACCAGGCTTTGTCACAGGGGGGCGGGGCAGATAAAATGTAGCCTGTGGTGGGACTCAGGTCCCAGAGAACAGCTGCTGAACCTTTTCTCCCCATGTCCTACCGGATGTCAGGTTCCATGGTGCCCTCTAACTGCAGTGACTTCTTAGGGCCTAGTGCATCTCCACAGTGGCCCTGGTGCTGGGGACAGTGTCAGTGGTTTGTAGCGGGGTTTCACAGAGCAGCCTTTCTGGACGTGAAGGCGCAGAGACCCCTCCTCTTCAGAGGGCTCCCGCCTTCCCTTCGTCTTCGTGCAGCCACTCGAGGCTCTCTCGTCCTGACTGCTCTGGCAGCTCAGTGCTTGTCTACAGGGCTGTCATCCACAGGGTGCATCGAAAGTGGAGTCACAGCATCAGTTATGCAGGGGACAGTCATCTTGATGCCAAAAACTTCTTTTTTGGGTAGGTTGCCCACTAATGGGGAGATCTTTTTTCTTTAAATTTACTGAATGTCACTTCAGTATCAGCATTATTGACCCTTAAAAGTCACCAGGGCTTAGTCCTGCATGCTAGCATTGGAAGTCTTCAAAAACCAGGAGGCCACCAGCTCCAGGCAGCTCCAAAGGACAGCGTCGGACTAGTGCGGACAGAGTGGGGAGCCTTCTCGCCTGCCCTGCGCTGTCCGCATCCAGTGGACATGAGGGAGACGCCCACTGGGGAAGGGTTTCAGTGCACCACCCTGGTTCCAGGTTCTCTCTTTAAACGGGCTGTCGGGACGCCCTCGTGGCCCAGTGCTGAGCCGGTGACTGGGGTGTGGACCTGAGTTGAAGTCCCCTGGAGGGAGGGAAACAATCAAAGCAAATAAAATTTTTAAAAAAGCATTCTTCTCTTAAAGAAACAACAAACCAAAAAAATAAAATACAAACAAAAATTTTTGTCCTGAAAAAGACTTACTTGGCAAACAAAACATTGGTCTTCTGATATAACAGTGTAGAGAAAATGGATTTTTTAATTTGTGTATTTATTTGGGAGGGAGCTCATTTAGCCATTAGGCAGAAATTTGTAAGTGGTACATATTAGTATGTAACTATATTGATTAACCCTATTAAGTTTCCATAAAAGTCATTTTATTGTGTTATTTTCTATCCAGACTATTTTTGCGAGTCTGCAGTATAACTCCAGCTTGAAAGACTTGAGGGCTTTTATCTTAAAAACAAAACTCTTTTTCATTGTGTAAAAGGCAGAACATGTAATGCTTTGGTGGCTGCCTTGTACAGTTATGAGCACAGGCTCTGATTAATACGTGGAAGTATCTGCACCTTAGACCCTTTCTAGAGGTGGAGAGTGACGAAGGAGCCGGACCCTGGCCGTTGCATGCGAGGCTCACTTAGAACATCCTAGCTGGCGGCAGCATGCCCCGTGTCCAGGGGCTGTTTAGGAAAAGCCAGAAAGAGGGACCCGACCAGGCGGTAAGAACAGCCAGTGGGCAATAATATCCTGCTCTCTTTTTCGGCTGACTTTCAAGAAAAGAAGCAAAGTGGCTCAGATGCTCGCTGTCACTAGTCCCCAAGTGAGCATATGTGTGACCATGGAAAGAGCAGAAGGAGAGGGACAGCTTTTGTGTCTGCAGGGGGCCCCCAGCTGCCACCCCAGGCCCAGTGCTTCCCCAAGTATGAAGCAGGCCGATTTTGCCCCCAGTCTTACCGCGCCAATAGGTTCTTAGCCTGGAGGAAGTAGTCTAGTCTTGCTTTCCTATAGGTTGGAAGGAGAAGCGGGCGGTGAGCCTATTCCTTGGCTCCAGGAAGGCTCTGACCGCCCTACAGTCCCCAGTTCTGACGGATGGTGGTGCAGTGACAGCTGGGGGTCTGCCCCACACTGCACTTCCAGGCTCCGGACTGCCCCTGCGCGGCGCTTGCCGGTGGCAGCGCCCTCCTTCTCCAAAACCAAGACCAGTGTAACCCTCGCCTGCCCCATGACGTTGACGGGGCGTGAAATTTGTGCTCTCAGTAAACATTACTAATTATGTCCTCGACTGTGGAAAGCAGCTGGGGTTGCTTTTAATGTGTCGTTTGTCACTATCATTTCAGTTAAAGGGACTGATGATACAGGATGAAGTGTGTGCTGTCCGTCAGGTCTGAATTAACTGAACTCTGAACCGGCCAGTCAGGTTAACGCCATCTCAAGTCACGTCGTCTTTACTGGAGCTTTTAAAAGCTCTTCGCTAAATACTTTTCCTTGAAAAATGTGTCTTTACACGGTAGCAATTTTTAATTTAAAAACAATAAACTTTCCTTTTTAAAGCGTGCTGTTATATAATCACTTCAGACAGTTATGTTTCTATTGACATCTACTTTCAGAATCCATAAACCACTTCACAGCAGAAGAGAATTATTGTACACGAGCTTCGTTTCTTTTTTCTTTCTAAGATACTTTTTAGGGGAAATTATTTTGACCGTGAATAGTATAGTTGGAAGAGCCCTAGAATTCACTCTGAAAAAGCCAGTTCCAGTTCATTCCTACCGCTGTTTGACGTCTGGGCCGCGGTCCCCATCCGCACACTGACGCTCTCTGTACAGGTCCGCCAAGGTGATGTGCGTGTGTAGAAATGCTTGCAGCTGCCAGGTGCTGTGGGCATGTGATGCCCAACAGACGTGGAGGCTCACATGAGCCCTCAGACACGCTGCCTGGCAGGTGCAGGGGAGCTGGAGTACCTGCCGGAGACGCTGCCGCACTCGGTGCATTTCTGGGCTTCGCTCCTTATAAAATGCCTGCCGCTAGAATTCAGTCCCTTCAAGCTTTTGCCGCGTAGTCTGTCATTTCGGCACTTAGGATTGTGACTTGATAGCAGTCAGGAGACTGGTTTCTGAGATACGTGTTTTGAGATCACAAAGTTCTCCTGAGATGATTGGTATGTTTCCACATAAAGAGACTCATAATCTGCCACATTTTCATTTTTGAATTAGTTCTGGTGTCCCATGGGTGGTAGTAGGGATGATGACGACAGTGCTGGTGGCGGGGGACATGGGGGGACGACTTTGAGGACTTGCCTGGAACAAGGTGGAAGTCGTGCTCCTCCGAGACTCCCGAGGGAGACGCCAGAGGCTCAGTGCAGAGGCCATGTGGCAGCTCCTTCGCGTGGTGCAGTTAGAGACCCTGCTGTTGGCTTTCTGTTGCTGGTTCTGTTTACCGTTGCGGTAAGGCGGTGTGAGTGGTATTTTCAGATAAACTTGAGTCTGCATTTGAAGACCACAGATACTGCATTAAAATCATAACTTTTTGATTTCTATTTCAAGACCTTTACTGCTTTGGAGTCTATTTTTATGTTTTCTAAATTATTCAAGTGCATCCAAATACAGTTGATTCCCAATTTAAAACCTATTGAGAAGGAAAAAGTGGTTAAACAAGACAAAAGTAAGAGGAAAAGTAGAGCAAGGCGTGTAACAGCAGGCCCATCTGTCGCAGTGTGGACAAAGAGTTGTCCCCTAAGCCGGTCAGGTAGGACACTGGCTCGGGGAAAACGTCTCAGAGCTGGGGGCACGTGCGCCCTGGTGGAGCAGAGGTTTGGCCCACCACCTCCCATGAATACCGTCCACATACATACCAAGAACCCTGGTTTGTGTCCCAGGGCCCGGAGGGGCGTGTGGGGGAACAACCGAGATGAATAACTGCATAAAATGTGTCTTCCTCTCTGCCTATGCACCTTCGTTTCTGCCTGCTCCTTTCCTTTATGAAAAACAGAAATGGGGCAGAAGCTTGAGACCGGATATCACCATTGTGGAACCACGTAGAGTGATGTTAGTAGTCAGCCTGCACCTTTTCATTTTTAACAGATTTCATGTTCATTTTGATCCTTCCAGCTCCCCTAAAAGTACTTAGGGAAGCACTCACCTTGTTTTCGAGTTCTGAAAGATGAGTTACAGTGAAAAATCCATCATAATTGATATCTCTTCTGTGTTTTTCCATATCTACTGTTTTCTTTAAAACTGGAAACATAGCAAATAGAAAAGCTTTAGAGTAGTTCACATCTTAAGTAATAAGCCACAGATGAATGTGTCACAAATCAACTTGAGCTCATTCTAACCATCCAGAAAGTTCAGCAAAAACACTTGCCATTCTTTGCAGCCCTGAGGACAGAGTCCTCAGTTCAAAATGGACTCGAGCCAGTTGCACACGTTCATGAGAATGGAACCCCAAGATTTCCTTTAGTGACAGTGATACCCTTTCCTTTCTTCCACTTTGCCAAAATGCAGGTCCAAGGCTTTCCTGGGGGTTTTGAAACATTTCGTGTCTCCTGCTTTCACCTCTTCCCCTCTTGCCCCACTCCTCATCCTCCTCTCTTACCATCTTTGTCCAGTCCCCGTTCCAGAACGTTCAGTTCCCCACTGACTCCAGGCACTGTCTCTGGTGCACAGCACATGCAGGTGTGTCCTTACTTGTGAGGGAAGGGGTGCAGTTCAGCGTTGCAGACCCCAGGTTTCTTGGCACCAGTAGACCTTCCTCCTGATCAGCTGTTGAGGAGGGTCATAGAGGGGGTTGGGCAGCGATGGCTCCTCTGGATCCGGATAGAGCACCCCCAGGAGGCGCTCGTCTCCTGGAGGGACAAGGACAAGGGCACCCCTCTGCCAGTGGACTGGAACCTTCACAGCTGAGCTTCTGGCTGAGTTCTCCCCGGACACTTGGACAGATTCTTGGGATGTCTTGTGAGCACCCAAATTCTGGGTCTGACCCCTTCTCCTCTTCCCTTAACTACTCTTAATCCAGTACCTCCCGGCCCTGTGGGTGGCCCTTCCATCCACCCATGCCCACACCCCAGATCTAAACCTCTCCTGACTCCCCTGCTCTTGCTTCTTGCATGTCTGATCTTCACTAGGTCCTGTCGATTGTGTGCGTAAATATCCCGGCATCCCACACGGTCTCCCACAAGGCCTCTGGAGCAGACTGCTGTCATCAGCTTGGCCTCAACCACTGTCACCAAAGTGGAGTATGTGGAAAAATCAGCATTTATTTTTATTTTTCAATACACCAAATTAGAAGGGAATTCTGATTTTCTAGTTCTAATATTTACTTTACAGCCTGACTCACATGCATCCTCATTAATCATCCAGGTTGCCTACCTAGGACCAGAGAGAACAACTAAAATAAATAAAAGCAAAGCTTCTTCGTCCTCCTCTCCCTGCATGCCTGCCTGCCTGCCTGCCTGCCTCTCTTCCTTCCCCTTGACAAATTTTTTTTTTTTTTTTAATCATAAGCATGAAATGACACAGAGAGTAGGGAGCTGTGTGAGATCATACTGGGGCTCTCCAAGGAAAAGTTGAGGAAACAGAGCAGGCGTAACATCGCTCTGTGGCTTGGGCGGCTAAGGCACCGTTAGACACCCAGAGCCAGGGTGGTGGAAAAAAAGAAAGTGTAGGAAGATTCTTAGAGACCCAAGAAGACACCATCTATAAGGCTGAGGATGTTTTTTCATTCTTGCACAGGAAACAATAATGGTTTATGTAATTGAATGTTTCTAGCTGCCCTCCATCACACTAGAAAGCATCCTCTAACACCTCCTCTCTCCCCACCACGTTTGTCTGCTGTTTGCTCCTGTGATGCATTTGCCGTTCTTTCCTGCGAAAGGAAAGCCTAGCCTCTGCCCAGTGCTGTGACTCATTAGAGGGCTGGGCGAGAACTGCAAGTCAGAGTCAAGAATCCATGTATTTCGGGCCGGCGCCAGTGTCCCCAGGGTCTGAGTGTTTATAGACAGTACGGAGGCACCAGACTTAGTAACTGCTACGCTCAGGCTGGCAGCTTTTACACACGCGTGTGTGCATTGTGAGTCTTCTTAAAAGGGATAATAATAGGCTATGCTGGTAAGAATCCATCTAACTTTAGAAACATTCACTTATTTTTAAAGGGAGCTATTAAGAAGACAAATAATTTTTTTTCTTTGTCATTTTTTAACAATTGTCACTCAAAAGTGGAAACTTGAAATAAAGAGCTTCCCCCCAAGACTAGCTCACAGTTGATCCATTGACAAACGGGAGGAAAATCTGATTGTGTATTTGTTTCATCTTTGCAGATCTCAGCCACAGCGGATTGGCAGATCATTATGAAAATTCCCACTGGGGCCAGCAGCCCACTTACAGAAGCGAAGCCAACTGCTGCTGGGATAAAGCGCTAATAGAGAGGACGGATAAGGAGGCGTGGCCTGCCGTCACCGGGACAGAGACTGAATCTGCCTCAGAATGTGCCGCAGACGCTGAGTCCGCCTCCACCTGTGGCTCGGAGAACAGTAGCATGGCTACAGGGAGTGCCCAGGGCAGCTTCACTGGACATTCCAAGAAGACAAATGGCAATAATGGCACCAACGGCGCACTCGTCCAAAGCCCTTCTAATCAGAGTGCCCTTGGCGCGGGGGGAGCGAACGGCAGTGGGAGTGCAGCCAGAGTGTGGGGTGTAACCACAGGCTCCAGCTCCGGCCTCGCCCACTGCACTCTGGGCAGTGGGGATGGAAAAGTGGACAACATGATTGGAGAGGGGCGGAGTCAGAATTGCTGGGGCGCTTCCAACTCCAGCGCTGGTGTCAGTCTGAACCTTAACCCGAATGCCAACCCTGCTGCCTGGCCTGTGCTTGGACATGAAGGAACTGTGGCCACAGGCACCCCTTCCAGTATTTGCAGTCCAGTCAGTGCCATAGGCCAAAATATGGGCAACCAGAATGGGAACCCAACGGGCACTTTAGGTGCCTGGGGGAACTTGCTGCCACAAGAGAGCACAGAACCACAGACGCCCACTTCTCAGAATGTGTCTTTCAGCGTAAAACCTCAGAACCTTAACACTGATGGACCAAATAACACTAACCCCCTGAACTCTCCACCAAACCCTGTCAATGCAGTGCAGGCAAACGGACTGCCAAACTGGGGCATGGCTGTTGGTATGGGGGCCATCATCCCGCCCCACCTGCAAGGCCTTCCTGGTGCTAATGGATCGTCAGTCTCTCAAGTCAGTGGGGGTGGGGGCGAAGGAATCAGCAGTTCTGTGTGGGGACTGTCCCCGGGTAACCCTGGCACGGGAAATAGCAATTCTGGGTTCAGTCCGGGGAATGGAGACACTGTGAACTCAGCGCTAAGTGCTAAACAAAACGGATCCAGCAGTGCTGTGCAGAAGGAAGGAAATGGAGGAAACGCGTGGGACTCGGGACCTCCTGCTGGCCCTGGAATACTTGCCTGGGGTAGGGCCAGTGGCAGCAGTGGCGTGGGCAATATCCATTCGGGAGCTTGGGGCCACCCCAGCCGAAGCACCGCGAATGGTGTGAACGGGGACTGGGGAAAGCCCCCAAACCAGCATTCCAACAGCGACATCACCGGGAAAGGAGCAACAGGGTGGGATAGCCCTGGCATCGGCAGCCAGACCCCTGCTGTGCAGCCTGGCAACGAGCACGCGAACTCCTGGGCCAGGGCTGCGTCTTCCGGAGCAGCAGTGAGCGAAGGGAGCAGCGACGGCGCTGGCGGCCACGGTGAAGCAAGCACTGGGAGGGAAGGGGCAGAAGGCCGCCGGCGAGAGAAGGGTATTACAGACCAAGGGCACATCCAGTTGCCAAGGAATGATCTGGACCCAAGAGTTCTGTCTAACACTGGCTGGGGGCAGACTCCGGTCAAGCAAAACACTGCCTGGGAGTGTGAAGAGTCCCCAAGGGCTGAGCGGAAAAACGACAATGGGACAGAAGCCTGGGGGTGTGCAGCGACTCAGCCTTCAAACGCGGGCGCAAAGAACGAGGGGTCCACCGCGGACAGTACAAATACCTCTTCAGTATCTGGGTGGGCCAGCTCACCACCAGCTGCTGTGCCGGCCAGCACGGGCTGGGGGGACAGCAGCAACAAAGCGCCAAATGGCCCAGGGGTGTGGGGGGACTCGGTGAGCTCTTCTGCTGTCAGTAATGCTGCTGCTGCCAAGAGCAGCCACGCTTGGAGCGGGACCGTAAGTCAGGAGGACAAGTCGCCCTCCTGGGGGGAGCCTCCGAAGTCCAAATCTCAAAACTGGGGAGACGGGCAGAAGTGCAGTCCGGCCTGGAGTGCCGGAGGGGGAGACTGGGCAGAGCCTCCTTCCGTCCTGGGGCACTTGGGGGACGGGAAGAAAAATGGCTCTGGATGGGAGGCTGACAGTAATCGGTCAGGGGCTGGTTGGAACGATGCTACAAGGTCTGGGACCAGTGGCTGGGGCAGTGGCGCAAATGCCAAGGTGAATCCAGGTACAAACTGGGGAGAGTCTTTAAAGCCTGGCCCCCAGCAGAACTGGGCGAACAAGCCCCCGGATGGCAACGTGAGCTCCTGGGGAGGAGCCGCCTCTGTTAAACAGACAGGAACAGGGTGGGTGGGGGCACCAGCCCCTGTGAAGCAGAAAGACAGCAGGGAGGCCACGGGCTGGGAAGAGCCTTCTCCGCCGTCCATTCGACGCAAAATGGAAATTGATGATGGTACCTCAGCTTGGGGTGACCCGAGCCACTACAACAATAAAACCGTAAACATGTGGGACAGAAACAACCCGGGTATCCAGAGCAGCACCGCGGCCAGCACCGCCACCCCTGCCGCCACGAGCAGCAGCACGAGCGCGGGCGAGGCGCCCTCACACCCGGCTGGCCCTCAGCTGGCCCGGTCCCCGCTGCTCGGCCCAGGTAGGAGAGGGGCCTTCCATTCCCCTCCGTGAGATCAGCGGTGCTGTGGTTATGTGTGCTTGCACCCGCTGTCCGGTGTCTCCCAGCAGCTGGCGTTCAGCCAGGAGAGGGCTCGTCTGCCGTCCGTCGGTCGGAAGTCTTATCCAAGGGCGTTCCACAGGGTTCTGGGGCAGCTTTCTAGCCAAGGCAGTAGCACTTTCCAGAGACAGGAGAGGAGAGAAGAAATGCATCCTTTTCAGGAAAGGATGGGGCCCATTCTCTTGGTTTGTGTTTACTTACAAACACCATCCCTTAACAGAAAACCAGTGGTTGTCAGCCCTTTAGGGTCCCTGGGAGCGTTGGAGCCTGGGGGACCAGCACCGAGATTGCCAGTGTCGTTGATCTGGTGCTTTTCAAAGTGCCATAGGTGTTTCTGTTGCGTGGGTAACGCTGAAATGAGGCCGTTTTTATGAAATGTGAATGATGTTATACAAGTCATGTTTTTATTTCATTTGAAAGGAAAACCTTGAAGTCAGATAAAACTAGTGTTTTGGGTTGTGCTTGGCCCAAAGGAAAGGAGATATGGTGATTGAGACCAGAGCCTCACAGGGCACTCGCGTCGTGGCTGGAAACACGCACTCAGCTGGACCAGCTGAGCCCCGGACCCACAGAGCTGATGGGCCCCCATTTCTAACAGGTGCTGGTCCGCAGCGGCGTTGTCCCAGGCGCGGGCGTACCCCCGCCACAGAGCTCCCAGGTGTGAGAGGCCAGACGAGTTCAGCCTGCCCCGGGCTTCCCTCTGCATTCTCACCAAGCAGCTGGGAGTCTCCGTCAACACCTGCTCTTGGAGTGCTCCCCACCCCACCTCTTTCCTGGCCGCGCTGCTCTACGTCACGCTTATTATGCTCAGCCTCCAAATGACCCCCCTCCACGTCTGTCTGCTCATGTAGTTTTGTGCCCTGAGCTAAGAGACTGATTTCTCTTCCCTCGCTGCAGAGGGTCAGACGTGACAGTTCAGTCCTATCTGCATTCAGTTCACATGCAGCTGCCCTCCCCGCACTGCCCTCTGGCCCCACTCAGCAGGCAGCTTGGCCTCCAGCTGCACAGCAGGCATCCTCTGCATGCACTTCACTGTCCCTAAACCAGAGGTCAAAACCCTGGTCCTTGGCTCCCCTGGTCCCACACATGTGCCTCTTTGCCCACATTTTTAATGAAATGTGTTATAGAAAAGTTTGGATTTTTGGCTCGTCTTGGAAACCTGGAAGGTCAGACCTGCCAGGCGCCCCTGCAGCCACCAACTAGAGCGTGTCAGTGGGGCCACGCTCCGTGCTCGCCACGCCTCGCCCCTGCTGTCTCTTGCCAGACTTCAGCAGCCGCTGCCCATCCATCTTGCGCTGCTCACACCAGCTGCTGCGTTGGCTGGCCGGCCCTCGGGGTGCTTGTGGACCTGGAATCTTGTACTAAAACACAGCATTTCTCGGCCCTTCAGTTGTGTGGTGTCCTCAGGAATAAGGGCAGCGAAGGGAAGAAAGGGAGTTGGTGCCAGAAGCAATGGGGTGTGGCACCTGGGAGGCCAGCCTGAAGTGGGCAGTCTGCGAGCATGACGGGAAGGAATGCAAAGTACTCGAGATCATGTCCCGCCCCCAGACTCCCCTGGAGGTCCTCTTTGCCGCTGAGCTGCCGGTCACAGTCTGAGGCCCCTCATTCTTGGGCTCCCCGTCTTCTGGAAAAGCCTGAGTGAAGAGCGCCTGTGCCTGGCACAGGGGCCCCGGCCATAAGTGCGGCTGTTTGGTGACCACCTGTGGCATGCGGAGTCCTCTCCTGCAATCTGCTGGGGCCTCGGCGCACACATGGGGAGATGGTGGAGGCTCCCAGTGTGTGGCACTGGCTTCTGCTGCCCCCCCTAAAGATCATGACACTGCAGGAAGGGCCCACACCCATGGGGGACGCTCTTCCCCTTTGATATGTTTTCCTTGGGGTCTCCTGCCCAATTTTGGGTAGACCAGGAATGTGCACTTTACCCTGATGAAGCGTGCTTGTGTGGGTAGTAGGGCCCAAATCACCCTTTATGTGAAAAACGCTGATCGGTCGTGTTGGTATTCTAACAGACTTATTGATCACCAAATGTCAAAGACGGAAGCCTGCTGTAACCTGAGCGCGACTTTCCTTCTCCACCAGCCCGTGGGGCTTGTGGTCTTTGGGCTTGTACTAGCCGCACAGCGGCAGCTGTGAATTTTGTTTGGCCATTTACCAGACCAGCAAAATGTCACCTCTCCCTCCTTGTAGTGACCATGTGTGGACGCCGCGTCCTGCTCCAGTTGCTGCACAGCGGCTGGTGGCGGCTCCCAGTCACTCTTCATTGTCGTGCCAGGCTCTTTCCTGCCACTGACCAAACTGGCTGCACTGAGTTGTCCCCACCTTACGTTTCCTGTGACATGTGTCCGTCCAGACCAGCATTCTGCATGAGAGCGGAGGCTGTCACCCCCGGGGGGTGCGGCGGTCAAGCCCACCACCTTCTGGCCGTTAGAACGAGCTCTTGCTGGAGCTGCTGGAGGGACAGCCGCACCTTCACCGCGGTGCCAGCCCGTGGCCTCCCTTGGAGGACTAGTGTCGGTCACCTGAAGTCAGTCGGGGGACTGCTAACAGCGCCTCCCAGGAGTGGCGCAGCAGGTGGCCCGAGCACTTAGCCACCTGGTTTTCTTACGGTGACAGGACTTCCTTCTCCCAAGCAAAGCTGTACACCCATCGGCTGTCTCATGAGGTTTCTGCTCTTTCTGCATTTGGTGTTTTACAGGATTCGGCAGATTTTGCTGTTGACCTATGCTGATTTTACACAGCTTTGCCTGTGTGAGGGTTTGGATTGTTTAAATGATTGATCATTACCACTTACGGGTACTGATCTCTCTTACCAGTCTTGGCATCTCAGGTGTGTTTTTCTGTGTCCACTTTCGTAGAGATAAAAGCTACAAGACAGTTATTTTTGTCCCATTCTTGCTATCTTGATGAGCCTGAGAAAACTGAATTAACTTAGCAATGCAGTGCAGTGCCCCAGCGGGAGTGTGTGAACCTGGTTCTTGGAGCCCAGTGACACCCTAGAGAAATATCCGGGTCCGTCTTCTGCCGAGAGGTGTCCAGTGGTTGAACTGGCACAGAACAGTGCCCCTGACCACCGCCCAGGACAGTGCAGGGGCACCAGCAGGACCAGCCCTCGTGGGCCCGGCTGTGGCAAGGAACTGGTAGCCGCTGCAGGGCCGGTGTGTGGTTTGCAGCTGACGGAGTCGTGCATACGCTCCTGTTTGTGAGAGCGGAGGCCGAGGCTCGAGAGCTCAGCGCCCGGAGAAATAAAGGTTCGCGCAAGCGCAAGCGCGCACTGAACGTTAGTTATTAAAAGGTGGTGAGGACCACATCCTGCGAGTGGGCCGACGGTGAGGCGAGGGAGGGCCTCCAGAGGGCGCTCTCCTCCGGACGCCACCAAGGTTCGCCGGAATTCCGGGCACCTGACGCGTAGAGAAGCGGTTACAGTTCACCTGGAGTCAGATTGGGAGGGCGGTTCAGACTTCCCTACGCGGAGCCCGCCGCCCTGGGTTGAGGCGTCCTGCCTGGGGCTCTCTTTCCTCCACAGATAGGCGTGAACTGTGCGCCGCACGCCAGCCAGGACGCCCGAGCATGCCGTTACGTCGTCGTCGTGCTGAAGCTTTGCATCCACTCGCTGCCGCTCGGCTCCTCGGGGCGCCTCCTTACCGCCCCAGGCACTCGGCTGTGCAGCTGTGGTGCTTAACCCAGTGGCATTACATTCGCTTTAGGACATCCGTCGTCTGCTGGCACAGATAAGCCAGAGGTACAGGTCGCGGGAGTTGGCCCTGGAAGAGGCGTTATCCCCTATTCGCTGAGCGAGAACTGGGAAGAAACCGGATTTGGGGCATCTGTCATGTCTGAGTCTCCTTGAGAGCAGAGGCCGGCATGTCCTTCCCAAGAAGCTCCTGTCCCAGCGCACCCGTCCCTGATTGCAGCCTCCAGTGCAAACGTGCCACCAAAAGTACTCACCTGCAGGCAGTGAGTCAGCAGGTGCTGGTGCTCAGCCGTCACACCTGACTCCAGGGAGAGCCCTCACTGCCCCACATGGCCTGAGCATCCTGTGCTGCTCATGCGGTGGCGTTTTTCCTGGTTTGCGTTTTAGGGACTTGGTCAGTGGGGCCAGAGTAGCCAGAAGTCCCCGAAGAGATGGGCGACCATATCGGTGCAAGTCCCAGGGAGGCATAGTGAACCCGCACAGCAGCCTTCGCCCCGGGGGCTGCCGTTCACACTACGCGAGTGAGTCAGACTGGTTTGCCATCCCCTGTCCCCAAATATGAAGAAAGTTTGCACATTTAAAATGAGTGTTATGCACGAAAATAGGTCGAAAAGGAGCTTTCTGGTTCTAGTCCCTGCCGTAGCTCTGTGACGAGCGGTAAGGCAGCTGGAGGAGCTGTGCAGCTGAGACCACCTGGCCAGCTCTGCGGAAGGACCCTTCTCTGTGACCCTCAGATAAAATCTGCACTGGGAGCAGGAGTGTCGAGTAAGTGCCCACAGAAGGAAGCTTTTGAAGAGCAGGGCACTTTTGCCGTCAGCTGCGGCGACGCCACGTAGACACCTGTCTTGGTCTCAGATCTGAAGAGTGAATTGTGACTGCGGCTGCCAGTTTCTGCTCTGTCCACAAGCCAGGAGCCAGCCGCGTGTCCCCAGCTTACCTGTAAAGGCATCGGTGAGCAGAGGCCATCACTGACATTTTCAGCCGAGCTCAGAGCACATCTCAGGACTCGGATGCCAGCTTGACTGTTCCGTCCTTTATTCTTTCTGCACTCAGTGACCACTGGCCACTTTGTAACTGAACTTCTCTTCCCCGAAAGGACTGCCTGTCACACTTAGAAAACTAAATAAGTAGCCTCGGTGGAACAGGCTAGAACTGGTTTCTTATTTCACGAAGGAGAACGCCCTCTGCCGGCTTGACTGTAGGGCTTAGCATGGGAGTCATTAGGTGGGGAGACAGTCTCCCCCAACTCTGGTGCTTGGCCGCTGTCTGCCTGGTGTCGTCCTCGGGCCGGTCTGCTGGGCACCGCTGAGGCGCTTTGTGTTCTAACGGGGTGGCGACCACATTCTGCTGGTCTTTCATTGTTTCATTTCCCAACCTGTTGAGTTGAAGGAAGAAGATGATTCCTGAACCCGACAGTGCAGAAGTATTTTTCCAAAAGTGGACCACATGTTTAAATAATGCTATTTGGTTTGCATTGGCGTATGCATTTCTGAGATGCTAAATCACACCTCCCTCTAACTTCACCCCACACCCTCACCAGAGTTCTAGTCCCTTTACCACCACCTCGTTCCCTCTGCCCTGCCACCTCCTCCTGACCCCCGGTAACCAGTCTTACATTGAAGGATGTCTTTAATATCACTGTTCTCAGTGTAAGATGTTTGTTCTGCCTCTTAAACCAAACTTGAAATGGATTTCCAGTGCTTGCTTCCGCAGCAGGCAGACTCGCATGGCCCCTGCCAAGGATGACCTGTCCCGTATTTTTAACTGTGCTCTGCACGCAGGCCCTCCTGCCTCGTGTGGCGCCCTCCCACCCCACCCCAGTGTCCGTGGGTCTGTCTGCAGGGGTTTAAAGTAGAAACCAAAGCCACGCACTGGGCCACTCGTTTAACTGGGCTTTTCTCATGTGTGCAGGAGGTCACATGCTGTTAAAGTGTCTCAGTTTTTCCTCTTAACAAAAGAACTTTGATGCAGTTATTGATAAAAAGGATACCAAATTCACTCCAGCAGTGAACACTGAACAGTGGAGGTGTTTGTTTTAGTAATACGTATTTTAAATTATTTTCTCTCTACTAAAAATACTTGCTTTGCCTCAAAATTGCCTAGTGCGGCGTGGCCTAGTGGCTTAGTTCCCTGAGACACAGCCCACGGCATCCCAAGGTTCCTGGTTCAGCCCGGGACCCCAGGAGCGGTGGGGCCGAGCGAGGAAGTGAATGAAGTACTTCCTCTTCCCTCTACCTGCGCGCCCGCGCCCCCGGCGCCCACCCGTCCTCTAGAGCAGGCCGTCTCGTGCCTCCACCACTGACGTTTCCTCTGCAGCCTTTCGGGGCCCAGCCACGCCACTCACTCCTGCATGTGGGAGTTTAGCTTTGTAGGTAAATTCTATCCTTGTCAGAGCAACTTAAGATGGAAATACTATTTCTTGGATTGGGTTGGGCACTTATTCTCCCATTTAGTTCTCAGCTCTGGGGCCACCACTTGCAGATAGTTTGCCCTCTATAAAAATACTCTGCAGACATTTCTGCTGCTTCAGTGGGAATTTTAGGTTAACTCTTGAAGAAAATCAATGAACTAATATCATGGTCTTACTATTTATTCTTAGTTTTGACACAGTTAAATCATTTGTTAGTGTTGCCTTCAAAGAGAGAACGTAAGAGTGCCTGACAAATTTCAGGTGACAGTTGTCTAAAATTGAGTATTTTTACAGCCACTTGGTCTTCAGCAGCACTTAAATCATTTAAATTAAGCATCCGTTTTTTTGTCAGCTATGTTCATTTTCCTGGTTTAATTTTGTCCACTCAACTTGTAAAATGACTTCCCACAATATATATTATTGTTTTCTCTGCATTGTGTGTAACAGTTTAGTTCGCAGTGACCAGTAATAGCCAATTAAGACTAATTCCCTGTGTGGTAATAATTTGCATAATATATTGTTCAGCGCAGAGCTTGTAACTTAAAATGATTCATAGGTTTCAGGTCCTTTGTCATTAATATTGCTGCATTTTAGTAGATTAAAGACATCGGGGAACTAATTTCCTGCCGTTTTTTGTTAGAAAACCAATACATTTCATAGTTGGTAATATACATGTTGTGACCAAATAATTTCAACTTTGTGGTTAATGTTCGCATTTTCTGCTGTCTGTTCTTCAGTAGGATTTAAAATGCTCACGTTTCTCTCTTTGAGAAAGTGTCTGTGTAAGTTGCACCTGACACCAGCCCTCATGTGACTGCTGGCAATGTCAGGTGAGCTCGTGGCAGGAGAATGGCCCGAGTTGGGAAAGTGGAGATTCACGTGTAGCAAAGCCTGAAGCGTGGGGAGCCTTCTCTCTGCCGCCTTCTTGTTTCTTTGCCTGGATCTGCAGCTTGATGTTGATCCACAGATGATAGTAATTTTTCTATGTATATTTGCAGCCTGTAAATGTTTCTTTTAAAAAATGCAACCTGAAATTTCTTTTAGATCATTGCATACAACTCCCAAAGTGAAAAAGTTACTTCTTACACATTAGTTTTAAACTAGTCTTTAACCCCTTATTGGGTTGCAAATACTGTCTTTAGTGTTTAATAGACTTTTAGTTTTTGGCAGAGGTAGCGTTGGGAGTGAAAACATTGCAATTTAAAAGCTAAATAGATCTGATGAGGTAGAACACTGTCCCCTTTTCACTTTCTACTAAAAGCTATACTAAGGACAGATTATCTCAGAATTTGAAATTACCGTTTTTTCTTTCTCTGTTTCACTTTTTAAATGTTCTCTGCCTTGGTGCCCTTTTCAGTTTCATCAGGCTGGGGAGAAATGCCTAATGTGCATTCAAAGGCTGAAAACTCCTGGGGAGAGCCATCCTCCCCTTCCACCCTGGTTGACAACGGCACAGCCGCCTGGGGCAAGCCGCCCAGCAGCGGCAGCGGATGGGGTGACCAGACTGCTGAGCCGGCGGGGACATTCGGAAGAGCCGGCGCCCCCGCTGCCACCCCAGCCCTGTGCAAGCCAGGTAAGCCTGGCACCGCCAGCCCTGCTGTGCCCTGCTGTGCTGGGCAGAGCACTTTCCTCGAGGGGTGCTTCTGCTTGAATTGTCAGAGTCAATTCTTAGGACAGTTTCCGCATTTTATTTACACTGTAAGACCGACTGTAAACCAAGACTTAAACCGTTACCGCGTCTGCTGTGTGAACACAAAGGAGCTTTTAGCAGAAGCCCTGCTCTTGTTTTGAAATAAAAGGTACAAAAATCAGACACTGTTCCTCTCTGCGGGATGCGGTGAGTTGGCCTCACACTTCGGCTGTGTTCTCACACCTGCGTTCGAACCCGTTTCACTCGCGGCAGCTTCCTGAGCGGTAACAACCTGCCTGCTCTCCTTTCTGGGATCCCTTATGTCACCTCTTGACTTGCCTTCGTCTTGTAACAGGATTCTGCCTTGAGTACTCCAGGTTCGTGCTCTGTCACCCTTTGAAAAGAAGACAAGTGATTCTGCATTTCTCCTCTGAAATGAACATTCCTAGAGATGTCTAGGTCTTGTTTATCAAGGGGAATTGTGTAACGCGTGCATGTTGGTTTGTCTGAGGTTAACTCACGGCTGCTGGAGCCGCGTGTCTCCTTTGGACGTCAGTGACTGTCTTAGCTCTTAAGATGCAACTCGACTGGCTTTCTCTCTTGTTCCTTTCCTAACACTGGCTAGCGGGCACCATACATCCCGCATGCTGTGGATTATTCAGTCCGGTCTTCGTCCTCCTTGTCAGAAATCTAGGAGATCAGAGGCTCTGGAAGTTGGCTTCACATGCCGCTCTGTGCCGTGTCTTCATTGGCATCTTTGTCGTGCAGGCTCACGTTGATGCCTGTCCATCCATGCACCCCGACTTCACTGTCTAACAGATGCTAGTTCCACTTTCTTCAGGTTCTCCCAGAAAGTGAAAATTTGAGAGAAATTCCACATCAAAAGTCACTTTATGGCACGTCCTGGTACTCTGTTGCCTTCAGAGGAGTGCAGACCACATACCCCTGAGTTCGCGTCCCAGGTCCCAGGGAAAGCAACCAATATGAACAACTAAGGGAAAATACAAGTGCTTCCTCCTCTCCCTGCCTACCTGTCTGCTCACATGTGTTCCTGCTTGCACCTTTCTTTAAAAAAAAACAAGTAGACGAAGTAATATCCCAAAGTGGGAGCTCAGTTTGGGGCTCACAGCCCCACCTACCCGAGGCCAGCTGCCGTTCTGGGAGCTTTTCGGGCAGCCGCATACCTGGCTCCTTCCCCGCGATCCCAGCTGGCGTGCACGGTCACGTTGGAGGAGCGCAGACTCATGTGACACCGCTGCAGGTTTGGGTTGAGCAGTGTAAAACCACACAAAGGACAGGGACGTTTCCCAGGGCTCCACCTGTTACCAGCCACTTGCACCACGCGGAGGTCATGCCTCGTCCCGTGCCCCAGGATGGGTGTGCGTGTGGTGTCCGTGCATCACAGGTCTGAGTGCTTCCAGGGGCACGCAGTAGGCAGACTTCACATGGAAAGCAGAATGTGCTGCTGAGAAGCAGTTTCACTAGATGGGTTAGCACACGCCATTTTGTCCAACCCCTAAGTGACTCCCGTGCAGCCGTGTCCCCCTGAGGAATGACGACGTGACAAGCTCATGTTTTGCTCTCTTTCCAGCTTCAAAATCTATGCAAGAAGGCTGGGGCAGTGGTGGGGACGACTCGAACCTCGGTGCCAGTCAGTGGGAGGACGAAGAAGGGGGCGTGTGGAACAGTGCTGCTTCCCAAGAAAGCACCTCCTCCTGCAGCTCCTGGGGGAACGCCCCCAAAAAGGGACTCCAGAAGGTGTGTACTCCCTGCTAGAACTTAAAAGCACATTCAGGTGAACAGTGGTCTCCCCGGTGACCAGTCCACATGCTGACACCCAGGGCCCTAACCCCACTCGGCCCTCATGTCCCTCCTCTCCGAAGCTTGGGGGTGGTTTCCAGCACTAGCTGGCCTTGCCATCACAGCAAAGCAAAGGAAGAGGCAGACTGGGAACCAGCTGCTTCCAGCCCGCCAGACCAAGCCTGGCAGTGCCGCTCTGCTCACTGAAACTGAAGCATCAGTTCCAGTTTCAAATACCATTACGTTAACATGGATGGGTCTGTTGTTGTTTCAGGCTAACGTTTTAATTTCTCCATTTTATTTTCTAATACAGTAAATATTCATAGATGCAACCCAGATAAAATTCTCTAGGGCGCTCATTTTTGAGGGAGGGCGACCGCACCCCTGGGAGCGCCCAGGCGGCCACGAAGGGGCCCTGAAGCAGTCACTTGGAAACAGATAAATGAGAGTCACAACTCACATATACACCAAGATAAAATGCAGGTAGTGACAAATTTAAATACGAAAAATACAAACTAAAAAATGAAAGATTTCAAAAATAATCTTGGACTGATAGCAGACTTTCTTACTATGACCAAAATGTAAAAACCATAAGAGTTTTATAAAGTCCAGCAGATAAACATAAAAACAGTGCATATAGAAAATATCCCAAAGTCAAAAGACTTGGAGCAGGAAGGAGAATATGTGTGATTCCTGTCCTAGAGAAAGCCGACCTCCTGAATGAAGAAAGAGGCTAGAAACTGATTGTTAGTTGGGCGGTCGTCCAGTAGGAAATGGGTAAGCGCTGCACAAGTGACCCGTGGAAAAGCTCCAGAGTTTCTAAACGACAGTCAGCCTTCCTGATGGAGAGAGAACTCACCTGCAAACACAGACAGATGCCACTGTCATCTGTAAGCCTAGCAGAGCGGTGTCCTCAGAGGACACCGTGCCCTCCCCCGGTGCTAGTCAGACCGTCCCGCTCCCCGACCGGGCAGTCGGGTAGCAGTTGTCATGTCACAGATGCGGCACTTGCCTGGTCGTGCAGATGGCGAACGGCCTTTGTGCATACCCTTCTCTCACAGCACTTTGTAGTAGCAAAGTGTAAACAGCTTAAATGTGCATGCTGGCTGAGGCTGCGGCCCTGTTGTGGAAAACTCCAGAGATACGGGCATGAAGGGACTGCGAATAGATGAAGACACAATGCACAGAACAGAGTGCATAGGACGTCACCGCTTGGGGGAAGGGAGAGAGACGAGAAGACCGAGCGAGCGTGTGTGCCTGAGAATGTGTGTGTCTGCGCGCACGCGCACTCGCGTGCTCACGGCTTCAACAGGATTGAGAGGTCTCTGGAAGGATAAGTAAGAGACTGCTCAGATTGCAGAGAACAGGAACCGAGTGGACAGGAAGGGAGAGGGGGAAGGTGCTTTCATGTGTTCTTTCCTATGGGCTGTTCAAACAATTGAAAAGCATTCATCAGTGGTGAGCAGGAACTGGAATCAGGAGTCTCTGGTGATGATGGGAGTGATTATGGGCATCAAAAAAGAGGTCTGTTTTGCCCTCAGCGGGCAGATAGCCAGTGCCTGAGGGGACCAGAAGTGCTGAATTGGCAAAGTTAGAACGTGTCCCTGGGGCTGTTGGACTGTAGCAGCAGAGTAACGATGAAAATAGCCCCTGATGAGCCACTTTCTGGGGGAAAGAGCCTGCCACCTGTGGCTCCCTTAGTCACGCAGATGGGTGTGAACGCTGTGCCGATTACCTTGGAGGGTTTGTAGTCAGGCTGCCATTTCAGTGGGGAGGTAGCTGCGGGCAGGTGCTCATCACCCCTCGGCCCCCTGCTGCCTCTGGCCCGCTCCTCCGGGCTCCACCCCACCCTTGAGGACGTCTTCCCATGGATTTTCTTTCTCTTCCCTCGGGGCTATGAGCCAATAACATTAACTCGTTTTTGTTCCTTCGTGGTGCATTGTCTTTCTGTTGGAACAAAGCTGATGAAAGCACAGAAAACGTGATTTTTAGTAAACCTCAGAGTACTAGCGTGACCCCGTCAGGGCGCGACTTCACAGTTGTCCGGTAATGGAAGTGGCACATATCTGTGAGGAGCTGAACTCATCCTCTAGGGGAGAGAAATAACGACCTTGCGTTTTTAAGTCCATAAAGCACACACGTGACCCACCTGCCAGCGCCGTGCACATCACAGCTCCAGCCATGGAGCACTGTGGAGGTCCTGGAGTGCGCCCCCATCAGTGTCTGGTGTCCGCGGGACGGACTGACAGCTCAGTCGCCAGGAGTGTGGGGTCTCCCGTAGGAATTGCGTTACAGTGTGGCTCACGGCTGCCCTTTGCTCACCCTCCTTCCAGGGCATGAAACCGTCTGGCCAGCAGGATGAGGCCTGGATCATGAACCGGCTGATCAAACAACTCACAGACATGGGCTTCCCGGTGACTGCCGTCTTACTTTCCTGCCACCCACGTGTGTCCCGCGGTGCATGGCTTAGTTGTGTCCTGTCTTCGCGTTATGTGTAACGAGGAAGGAAGACTTTGAGGGCCGAGGTCGTTGACATAACCTAACTTGCATATTCCCCTTGACCTGGGTCCTTTGGTTGGAGGTCATTGCTTTGAACTGCGGCAAAGATCTACTTCCTTCCTGTCATGAAAGGTGTGAGAGCCTTTTCCTGTGTGGTTTTAAATTGTCATTGTTGACACAACTTTATATTTTCTTTTAATTTATAATTGAAAGTGGATTTTCATCATTTATGCAATGGATTGACAAAGATGACGAGAGAAAACTTGCCATAAAGTACTGAAGCTTTGGAAGTAGAGCCCCCACCCAACGGTCTCGTTCCTGAGTTTCCGATCCCATGTCGGGAGAGCTCCCATCACAGGGTGCAGTCTCCTCAGGGCCTCAGGTGAAATGCAAGTATTCAGACAGTGAGCGATACTGCCCCCATCTGCATGTATGCCCTTCAAGGGTCTCAAATCTGTTTTCAGATGAGCGTCTGTCTTTCAGTTACTGAGGATGACGCCCCGAAGAATGAGTCCAGAGTGGTCCAGACCTAGAGGAGGGGTCTCTACACTTGGCAGGCACAGGCCTCTGACCCTGGACAGGGCACACCCCTGTGGCCCAGCCTCCTGTGTATTCACAGTGGACTGCAGAACCCAGCCACCAGCTGGCTTTGAACTTCCTCTGAGATGAGTCTGTTCCAGGTCTAAGATAAATTATTCAAACGAATCTACTGGTTCGGTTTGGTTTTTACCTGTCCTGGTGAAACGTAGTTGGCAGCAGAGCCTGGCGTCCATGAGTAGAGGCAGCAGCTGTGAGTCTGCAGAGGCGCTGACAGGTGTCTTTCATTTAGAGAAGTGCTCCCAGCTCCAGGCCTAGGAAAGCTGGGCTAGCGACAGTCACTTCTCCAGGCCCCTGTCCCGCGGCGCGGAGACTCAGCAGTCATCCCTCTGCTAACACCACCCTGACGTCCACTGTTTTCCTCCCAGAGAGAGCCAGCAGAAGAGGCCCTGAGGAGTAACACTATGAACCTCGACCAGGCCATGAGTAAGTGATGGCACGCGTCACTGCCCACGTCTCTAAAGGGCCGCTACCTGCGGTTTTCATTTCCAGAAGCATGTCGTTGCAGTCATGGCTGAACAGTTGAGCACATGCAGGTAGACGGGACCAGAGCCAGGGAAGGAGCGCGATGGCTTGAACCGTGTAGCCAGAGCGGTGCTCCTGGCTCAGGGTCTTCATTTTCTCTCAGTGCTGCAGAGAGGGGCTCTTTCCTTTGCACCTGGCCTGAGGTAGAAGCGACTCTTGGAGGAAGACTCATTCCACGCTGCCCAGCCCCAGAGCAGGCGCCCGGGCCCGCGCAGCCGTCTTGGTGCTGCACTGCGTCTCCGGACACGGCCAGGGTGGCTTTGGCGTCTGTCTCACCAGTGCTATCTCTACACTTTCCCTTTTTCAACTTCTCATGACCCCATACATTCACACTAAGCTGGCATTGACACTTTCCAAGTGGCTTCACATGCAGCTTTCGTGGCTCTTCTTTTCTGGATGTGCCTTATTGTGGATCACGTTGAAAACTCGTGGCCAGGCGCGCCCTGGTGGAGCAGCAGTTGGGTCAGTCGCCTCCAAAGGAGCAAGCCACATGCCCCTGGGTTTGAGTGCAGACACGGGGAAGCAGCCAGTGTGAACACCTAACTGAAAACAGTGCAGTGCTTCCTCCTCCCCTCTCTTCTGCCTGCCTGCACGCCTGCACCTTTCCTTTAAAAACAAGAGAAAGGAAGAATGCTCATGGCCAGTGAGCAGGTGCACCCTCGCCTGTGCCCAAGCAGCCCCCTTGACCACGTTTCTCCGCGAGCTCGCCCCGGCCTTCGTGCTCAGGAGCGCTGTAGCACCAGTCAGCAGCGCGAGAGCAGTGCCGCCGCACAGAGGCCGGAGGGGCCTTGTTTACTGGCGGAGCGCAGGGCAGCGTGCTGACCAGGGGCTCGGGCTCACCGCCCCATGCACGTCCAGAGACCGCAGCGGAGCTGCCGCGGCAGCCAGTGATTCGGGGGCTGCAGATAAATGCTGCCAGGTGGGCCAGGTGCAGAAGCACAAGATGTGCAGCTCCTCCCCGACCACGTGCGAGTGCCAGAGTGCCAGGGTGCACCACAGGCCCAGCAGACAGCCACGTGCCCAAAGAAGTTGACTGCACGTCTCAGAATTGTGCAACAGGGCAGTTAGAGGGGGCTGACAAGTGCCAGTCACTGGACTGCAGAGCTTGAGGATAAAGACTGGGTTTTGCATTGTGCTGGGTCCCGACACCCAGCAGACTCCGTGCACCCAGCTGGGGAAGGTAAAGCCTGTGTGGAGAAGGGGTGTCAGGGGAGAGGACTGTCGATTCCCCCGGGACCCAGAAGGGGCAGGCAGGGCCTCCTGGTCTGGGGGTGAGCCTCCTCTTGGCACCCATAGCTGTGTCCCTGCCTTGGTTTGAAGTCTGGCCTGTGTCTGTGCCACTCCAGGTGCTCTGCTGGAAAAGAAGGTGGACATGGACAAGCGTGGACTGGGGGTGGCTGACTACAACGGCGTGGTCACCAAGCCCCTTGGCTGCCGCCCACCAATCTCCAAAGAGTCTTCCGTGGACCGCCCCCCCTTTCTTGACAAGGTATGGGTTCGGGTGGTTTGGGTTTTTAACGAGGTATTTCTCATCGTGTGTGTGTTCGCAACGCGAGCCGCTTCAGAGCTTGCTGGAGTGTGATGTTGAGTGAATTTGCCCCATAACCCCCTGCAGCGATGCCTCCCAGGACCCCCGGGTGCCTGACTCGTGTTCCCTCAGACACGTTCCCGTGATGAAGTTCGGTTTGTGAAAAGACAGTCACAGAGGAACAGCTGCAGCGAGTAACAAGATGCCAGTGATGCCAGTGCCCCGCCGGCAGGGCTGCGTGACAGTGGCTGTCACTTCGTCTGCCGGTGACGGCGACGGAGACCGCAGACGCAGGCAGCGCTGCAGTGGCGCTGTGACAAGGCGCAGGCAGCGTTTGTGCACGGATTTTCACTTTACTGGGCGAACTTGGCCGTGCTACCTGCTTCCGCTCGCCTACCAGATGGCGTTGTTAGATGTCTACCTGCAGCCGTATTCCATGCATCTGTCCCTTGTCCTGACGGGAGTGCCGTGCTGCGCATCTCACGTAGAGAAGAGCACTAGGAGGGTCGGCGTGGGCCCCGTGTCGGCCAGCACTCACTTGGACCAAGCATTCCAGTGAGCGCCACAGGCGGCTGTGGACGCCCGCGTCTCTGACGGGTGCTGTCAGTTGCTCAGCCCTTGAGCAGCACGGTGGCGGCAGCCCCTCGCAGGCTGGCCCTGCTTCAGAGGGGAAGCAGCACATTAAATTCAGTCCAGCCATTGACCCTTGAGAGTAAAACTGCAGTGAGACAGGAGAAGCTGTGTTTTTTCAGGGGAAAGCTGAGGCCCCCTCAGTGAGCAGGGTCTGCGCCACCCTGCAGACAACCAGGCTCCTTCCGGGGCGCCCCGTGAAACTAGGACTTCAGACGATGACAAGTGATTTGGAGAGCATACGTGTTCTAAAACTTTAAAATCAATAACTCAGCATTCTGTATTTAATTTGCTGATCTGGTAACCCTGAGTGGGACCCTGATTTGTTTCCTCAGCTTTAAATGTGGAATAAGAAATACTACAGGCCTGTTGTAAGTTAGATGAGAAAAATTTACAAAGAAACTAGCACATAGTGTGACCTCAAAGAAAAAGGAAATTCGTAGGACTTTGTTTTATAAATTACCCTGTTATTAGGTTAAACTGCATGAAATTGCTATTTCTAAGTCAACGTCAGGCTAACGTCTGCAGAATTCCCCCACTTGTTTACCTGGGGCCTTGGTAGTGACTTCTCGTGTATTTGAAAGTGGTTGTAAAGTGTTCGCCAGATAAGGCGTCCCCAGTGCATCTGTCCTCCCCTGATTCTTGCCCCATCCCCTAGGCTGGGTAGTGCGTGTGAAAACATTGTAAGCTAATGTATGTATTTGTAAAGTCATTTGTGAATGAAAACGGCATCTTAATCCTGTTTCTCTTTTTTTTTACCCTCTTCCTTTTGCCCATGTCTCCATCTCTTCTTATGCACACTCTTTTGATCTTTAATCCTGTGTTCATTCATATTCCAATGTATCTTCTTGGAAAACCATTCTGTGCTTGTCTGTAACGGGCGCTGCGTGCAGCTCACCCTTTGTCTCTCCAATCAGGACGGCGGCCTAGCGGAAGAGCCCGCGACTTCACCATTTCTGCCTTCGCCAAGCCTGAAGCTCCCCCTTTCAAGCAGTGCACCCCCTAATCAGGCCCTGGGCGGGGTTGCCTCAGGGCTGGGCATGCAAAACTTGAATCCTTCTCGACAGGTAAGGTCGTCTGGAGGAGAGCTGGTATGGTCTCTTCCCTGCTGTTAAAATGTGCTTGAGATGTAGACTTGCTTATTCTAGTTAATTCCTGCATTTTCAACTGATCACTTGAGGTCCCCTTCAAGTGACTTATTGCTGCTGAGAGTGGAGTCTGGCTCCGCACCGCACGCAGGTCTCTCTGCCCTCGGGGAGCGGGACCGCCCCCCACACTGGCTGTGGCCCTGCTGCTCAACTCGGACCTCTGCCCGGCCTCGGCCACCGGCCCGCTCGTGGTGTTCGATCGCCTATGTACCCTCCTCCTCGAAGCCTTGAACCCTTGATCTGCAGGAAGATGCCACTTTCCCCCTTTTCCTCAGAAATAGAGGTGACACCTCCTATAGGGTTTTTGGTGGGTTTCAGAGCGTCACTGGGCTCTTTCCTGCCTTTGACAATGGGGTCACTGTCAGCCTCACTGCGAGAGGCACCCCAGCGTCCTGACCAGCTGTACTCTGTCACCTTCCCCTTCAGTGCGCCTACTCTCTGGCGCGTCCCTTCTTGGTGGCTTTCCCAGGTGAGCTCGCAGACACCTCTGAGCCTTCTTTTTCAGTCGATGCCGTGGGCTTTGTCCAAACAGTCCCAGGGGCCTGTGGCCCTGGGTGATCACAGCGTGCCGCCTCCGCACTCTCCCGACCCATGTGTAGGACGCGACATGGCATTATAGCCGGGCTGGCAGTTGAGTGACTCCCGAGAGGCAGCGCCCAGGCAGACGGGCGGGCAGCAGGGAGGGCGCAGAGTGAGGGCTGACACCGCCCTCGTCAGCGTGTGTGCTTTCAGGTTTGCTGGAGGTAGATTGTTTCCTGTTTGAAAACCGCTGTTCTGAGGTTCGGCTCCTCACATTGTCCCCCCGAAGTCACCACAGTGCACCGTGTCTGGGTAGTGCCCGTGTGCCGCTGTCCACAGGCTCTGGGACCGCAGTCCCTGAACACGCCGGCCGGCTAGGGGACAGTGCTGGCCCCATCCGTGGCCTCCGTGCTCACAACAGGCACGTGTCCTGGTGCCTGACCCCGTCGTCAGTAACCACTTCAGTCGCCCACTGGGCTCACTTTGTGGTGACCGAGCGGGGAGCGGAAATGCCTGGGGTCTGTGTCGGGAGAGCAGCATCGCCCTCCGGACGGGCTGTAGCTCCTGCCTCCGCCCCACAGATCCCGAGTGGCGCCCTGGGCGTGTTCGGCAGCAGCGGAGCAGCACAAGCCAGGACCATGCAGCCGCCGCCGCAGCCCCCCGCGCCGCCTCTCAGCTCCTCCCAGCCCAGCCTCCGCGCTCAAGTGCCTCAGTTTCTCACCCCTCAGGTCAGCCCTGCAGCCCCCTTCTGGTGAGGTGGCCCTTCCACGAGGCCTTGCTGTGCTGACCAGCCCCACGATGGTCTGGCTGGCTCCCGGGAGGTATCCGGTCAGCACAGTGACACTGCAACTGCCATCCGCGTCCAAAGGCATGACTCGGGGGTGCCCCCGAGTGTCCTCCGCTGCAGGGACAGGAAAGAGACGCTGAAACTGCGCTCAGCATGTAAAAAGGCCCACTCTCCTTCAGTTGGGGATTGAACAGGGCCAGTGAGATGCTAAGTGTGCCTATCTGTAGCAGTCAGCGTGGTGGTCGTTGGTGCCCCGCTGTTTCTTCCTGGAGCCGCGTAACTGCAGTGGTTCCTTTACACTGGCTGCCTTCTTAGTTTAAGTGTGGCGCCTTGGAAACACGCGTCTGCCACGCACAGAAAAGCCAGCATCCTCCTGGCACTCAGTAAACAATTCGAGTAGACCATTCGCCCATATCCCACCTGAAATCGTCTGGGGAAGCAGACAGCATGCTTTGCAAGATGTTGAGCTAGCCGGCCGGGGCCCTGCTCAGTCTGGGCAGTGACTGCCGGTCGCGGCGCCCTGGATGGGCAGGCAACTGGCGCCGTCAGGGCCGGAGAGCCGCAGCGAGCGCTGTGCTGCAACACCTGCCCCCCGCATGTCCGCTCGGTGCCATCTCGGCGCGCCCGCCTGCTGGGGGGCGCACACCTGCCTCTCGATGAGGCTGTAGCCGGGAGCGGATTCTTCCTGAGTCAGCCCACACTCTGCCCGTGTGTCTTCACTCTGGCACGGCCTGAACGCTCAGTGACGGAGCGCCCTGCGGGCTTCGGAAGTTAATCCATGGCTCAGGTGTTTGTGGGAGACCTTTCCTTCTTACTGTCTCTTCCTCCCTTTTTCCTTCTTCACAAAAGCATGTCGACCACTCATATTAAAATGTCCATGAGTCCCCTGATGGCTGTGGAAGCTCACTCATGAAACAAAGACAACTGTCATGTAACTCGTTGGTTCTGGATCTCGGAAACTACAGAGAGAGAGTGCCTAACGGTTTCTTTGTTGTTGAACAGGTTCAAGCACAGCTTTTGCAGTTTGCAGCAAAAAACATTGGTCTCAACCCTGCACTATTAACCTCGCCAATTAACCCTCAGCATATGACGATGCTGAACCAGCTCTATCAGCTGCAGCTGGTGAGTGGACAGATGTGCTGAAGCTCTAGATGCGGGAGCCTGCTCCCGACAGGCCCCGAGACCTGCCGACAGCAAACGCGTTGTCAGGGTGGGCGCACAACACTTCTCTTCAGTTCCGTCCGTCGCTGAGGCGTTGCGGAGGTCTCAGCTGTGGAAAGAAGCAGGGACGTCTCTGCGGCAGGGTGTTGTCTTCACTCAGCTCCCGAGGCCTCGCTCTCAGGCACGGCTCTCAGCATGAGCCCCCTCCTTTCCTGTCCCGCTTCTCGCTCAGTCTCCCGCTTAAACCACAGAGCACAAATCACTTGATGGTTTCTAGATTTCTTCCAAGGATGGTGTGACAAATACCATTCTGGAAGCGCGAGAAATTACTTCATTCCGTGCAGTGGACACCTCAGGGCCCTGAACTTCTCTCTAGACCCGTGTTGAGAAACGGCTGTGCAGCCTTAGTAGTTGTTGAAAGTTTCCCAGTTGAATGTGTCTTGAATTTTAATTTTCAGCAGACTGACTGCTTTGCCCATAAAAATGCCCTGACTCTGACTCCCGGGTTGCATGTTGAATTTATACACAGAAGGATAATGGCCAAGTGTAGTCTTTCTTTCTGTGTTGGCTCCTGGTTTATTTAGAAGTTTTGTCCAGCAGCTCCATCTCCTCGGAAAGTCGAGGATCACAAAGGAAGAAACCCAAGGCCCCAGCAGACATAGCCGCTGGCACCAAGCCTGCGGGAGAGCCCTGGCCCGGCGCTGTCACGTGCGCAGCCTGTTTGCAGGTCTGTTCTCAACGGAGAGCCTGGCCGGAGGGCGAACAAAGGCATTTGGAGCTGGGCTGTAAGTCACGGAGGCACACAGCTCTGGACGTGGGTTGTGCCAGACTCTCTGTAAAAAGAGAAGTGGGGCTCCTTCCAGCGGGGGTCGGACCCTGCGACCTGGAGGGGCTGCGGGGAGGGGCTCGAGCACAGTGCTGCTGCCTTTGCCGCGGGCCTCAGAGATGGAGGGGAAGACCGTAAAAACCAGGCCACATTTAACAGCTTCTGATTCGAGTGAACGACACAGAGGAAATAGCTTTCTATGCGCTAGTGACGCCAAAAGCACTCTGACCTGACACATAACTGACTATCATGCTGACATTCTAGAATCTTTTACTTACATGATAGCTTTCATTGAGCCTGTAGAGGAAGGGTGGTGAAAAAATGTGAATTATGTTTCTTCTGTTTCTTAAGCAGTCTATGCTGTTTTTACATTTTTTCCCCTAGAAAAATGAGTAAAGTTAATTTTTGTTCCATCCTAAACTTGTCTTAGGGCCCTTCAGTGCTCACTTAAATGAAGTTCTCACTCCTCCAGACTTGCAGATCAGTGAGGCATTTGCAATAGTGTACGTCCACTTCTCTTTGAATTCTGTTTTAATAAACCCCTTACCAAAACGTTCTAAAAATTTGTTTGTGGTGCATGCTGTGTCTTGGGCAGCTCAGGTGGCTACGGCACAGGCCATGAAACGTGCAAGGACACGGGTTTGAGGTCCGGGGCCAAGGGCGGGGACACTATGCATTGTAAGAAGAACTTACACTAGTCAGCCAGCATCGTGAAGCAGTCAGTTGATCCAACCCTCTGCCTCCACGTACAGAAAAATCTCACAGTCACATTAGCCAGCTTTGTGCATGCGGGTCTGAGTGACAGAGGCGCCCAAGCCTGGCCCTCGGGCTGAACCGGACCAGCTGCGGCTCCCGGCACTGGAGCCGTGGCGCCCACGGCTGGGCTGGGCTGGGCTGTCCCGCACCGCCGCGCTGCCGCTTTGGCCTTCCCACATGTCTTCAGTATGAATAGAGCGGAATTTTGGTCCCTTTATTAACTGGAAGATATTTGCTAACACACCTTATTACCCACACCAACCAGGGGACTCACTGGCTTTCTTTAAAATCTGTGTGCCAGGATTTTGGAAGGATGTTTCTCCTTTTAAAATGCGCTGTCTGCCTATCTGAACGTACATTATCTTCTAAATCAAAGTTATTTACCTAGTAAAAATAAATGAAGTGCCTCAAGCCTCACATGGGCTTAAACCACAGTGCAATAAGGGGACCAAGCGCCTTGACCATTTTCTCTTTGTTTCTTAACTCGCACGTGGAAGTTGAGTCCTTTGTCAGCGGCTGTCGTGTAATACCTTCGTCCTTTATCCACAGGCATACCAACGTTTACAAATCCAGCAGCAGATGCTACAGGCCCAGCGTAATGTCTCTGGAGCCATGAGACAACAGGAGCAGCAAGTAGGTGTCACCCACGTGGTTTTGCTAGACTGCTGGCCACGGCTCCCTGATCAAAGGGCCGCTCGTTGATTCTTCTCTGGCTAAGCCTTCCCTGTACGAGTTGTGGGGTCCCCTAGGTTTGGGAGGCGATTGCCCTGCCAGTGGGAGCCCAGGCAGGACGTGTGAAGACTGAATGCACTCGGTCTTCATCTCTGCCCGCCTCCTGACGCGCGCTCTGCCCGCCGCCAGGTTGCGCGCACAATCACTAACCTACAGCAGCAGATCCAACAGCACCAGCGCCAGCTGGCCCAGGCCCTGCTCGTGAAGCCGCCGCCGCCGCCGCCCCCGCCGCACCTGTCTCTGCACCCCTCTGCAGGCAAATCAGCCATGGACAGCTTCCCCCCGCACCCCCAGGCCCCCGGCCTCCCCGACCTGCAGACCAAAGAGCAGCAGTCTTCACCCAACACCTTTGCTCCTTACCCTCTTGGTGAGTCCGTCACCGTCTGAGCAGCCGCCTGGGCGCCAGGAGCAGAACTGCGCACAGTGGGTGGGAGCCTCTTGTCGGAAACGCAGCCCAGGCCCAACCAGAGAGCAACGTTCTCGGGTTCCGGCGTCAGGGAGCAGCACTAGGCATCTCGGGAGCTCTGCCGGACACTGCAAGCACACTCTGTGTCGAGCCTTTCGGGGGCATCCTCATTCCATGGCTGAGTCCCGTCTGTTCCGTTCCCTGCTGCTCTTGAGCAGCCTCTGCCCTCCAGCCTCACCGGAGTCAGACGGTTTGCCAGTAAGGTGGCAGAGCTCAGTAAATCGGGCACTTGGTGGTGTTCGTACACATCTCCTGGAGTGGATGATGTGACTTGTGTCATGACCAGATGAGCATGTGGGCACTGACCCCCTAGCTGTGAGAGACTCGCCAGCCCTTGAAGCTTGCGGTCAGCAGAGGCCACACCGCCACTAGCAGGAGAGGGGCAGCTGCTGAGCTGGAGGCACGTAGGAGAAACGTCCCAGCAAGGGAGGGTCCCGCTATTGTAGGCTGGCTCTCAGTCTGCAAACGTGGGGCTTCTTTTTTTCTCCCTGGGTTGTGGGAAGCCTCGGGACCATATTTAGCATTAAAACAAGTAAAAATTAAAGACATTGGTTACTTAATCCAAGGGCAATTAGTAGCATTTTCACCTTAATTCGGGAAGGAGATCCCCAAAACATTGTGTCATTACGAAGGAAAAAGGGTTTCCCACAACTAGCACTAAGTTGTTTAAATACTTGGCTGTGAACTCAGACCTAGAGCGAGTCTCTAGAAGGAGGCCGTTTCACCTGCAGGGAGAGCAGGTGCAGCCTGACGGCTTTTCTTTTTAGCTGCGCTGAATGCAAACATGAACGTCGGCAGCATGGACATGGCTGGTGGCCTGTCGGTGAAGGACCCATCTCAGTCCCAGTCCCGCCTCCCTCAGTGGACGCACCCCAACCCAATGGACAGCCTGCCCGGTGCCGCTGTTCCCCTCGATCAGAACCCCGGCAAGCACGGTATGTCCTCTGCCCCCGCCCCCGTGAGCACGCTCCTCCGGCAGCTCGGGGGTCCTGCCTGCAAGTCGACTGCAACGGCGGTCCCTTCCCTTACCGGGGTCATCAGACCCCAACTGGTCGTGGCCCAGCCTCCTAAAGCCCCAGCTCCCCTGTCTTCTCTCCAAACCAGCAAGAATCAAAAATTCAAAGGATATGGGTTATAACCTGCATCGCTTTTATATCTGTTCTTCAGCGAGAGAGTTTTTCAAGGAAATAATAAAATAGGAAATAAATATTTAGAGAGGAGGAAGAAACAAAGCTGCTAAGAGCATAGGTGATCTCACTCTTAGTCATTAATTTAGCTCTGACTTTCTGGTAGCATAAACCAGCATGGAGGTGCAGTAGCTATGCAGTTCTCTTGAGAGGAAGCATTCTGAAAGGGAAAGGAAACTTCCAGTTCCTCGGCAGGCCACGTGCCATCTGTGGAAAACGAAGGCTGCCTCGTTCGTCCTTCCATCGTGAGGGCTTGGAGGGAGGGTAGGACGCAAACAGGAGCGAACTCGGGACTAACCGCAGAGACGCATCACTGGTCCCCAGAAGGGTTTCCTCAGGAGATTTCCTGTGCTGCGTCTGCACCTCGTGGAGACTTCTAACTTGATGAACTGAAATGGTTTTCCCGAGTTCCATCTTGCAGGGACAGTGTTTGGGCTCTCAGAAATAGTCACTTATTCCCAGATGATGCTGCAAGTCCCAGCCTGACAGCTCTGAAAAGGGCCGGGCACGGGGCCCAGCCGTTAAAGAGTCTGGGTGCCCCATTCACATGACTCTCCCACCTGCCCACAGGTGCTATCCCTGGAGGCCTGAGCATCGGGCCTGCAGCTAAGTCCTCCATTGACGACTCCTACAGCCGGTACGATTTAATCCAGAGCAGCGAGTCGCCAGCCAGTCCTCCTGTAGCCGTTCCCCATAGCTGGTCACGTGCCAAATCTGACAGTGACAAAATCTCAAACGGCTCCAGCATCAACTGGCCGCCAGGTAAGGGCTTGCGGCATATTCTGCAGCAGCCGTGGGAGCCTGAGGGGGAGGACGTGTGGCTGTGCTGACTCCAGGCAGCATGAGTCCCCAAGCTCTGGGTTGTCGCTGGAACTCCGTCTACCAGAGAGAGTGCCAGGGTTGGTGTGGCCTCTGGCTCAGTCAAGGGAGGGAAGGGCTGCTCTGGAGAAGGGCCGGGGCACTGAGGGCCTCCGTCAGAGGGCCCTGAGACGTCAGCATACCGTCCAGTGTCTGACACGGCGCTGTGCTGCCTGGTTACTGTGTTCAGAGGAACGTGCTGTGGCGAAGGTCTAAATGTTCCTCTTAGCGAATTATAACAGTTTCCCTAAGTTATTATAAAGTAACGTGAATGCTCTTAAAACATGTTTTCATGTTTGACTTGAATCTTGTCTGGAATTTTCCAGAATTCCACCCAGGAGTTCCTTGGAAAGGACTTCAGAATATAGATCCTGAGAATGACCCTGACGTCACTCCTGGAAGTGTCCCCACTGGGCCGACCATCAACACCACCATACAGGATGTGAACCGTTACCTCCTCAAGAGTGGGGGTGAGGGCCGCATGCCTGCGCCGAGGGCCGTCGGGGTCAGTCCAGGCGAGAAGGGCGCACAGCCCTCTGGCGGCCGCCCTCTCTGGCCGCGGCAGCAGCACTGGGCTTCAGGAGTCTGGGGCGTGGAGACTTGTGTGGGCTACGTGTTTTTTGCTGGATTTGTTAACCATTAAGCTTCTAGGTGGAAATGTTTCCACTTGAAATCTCTTTCAACTAAAAGCGAATCGGCTCTTGGCATATCCATCTTGGTCTTGTCCTTTCCATAAAAGTCTGGAGAAGACCAAAGTCCAGCCGCATGACTTTTCTTGGCACAAATACTGACGGTGAACTTGTGTCAGACTGCTGGACCCAGTAAGAGCGGAGCTGTGCAGTTACAGGCTCGGGGCCGTCCGAGAGAGTGTTGAGAAGGTGCCCTGTCGCAGGGCACGGGAACCGTTCCGTAAGTGAACTGTGACGGCTCCTGAGGAGAGGCCGCTGGGTCGCCACCGGTGCTCAGTACCAGTGAGGCCGCTGGACAGCTGCTGAACGCCCGACGGGGTTTAGGTTCCTTCTGCCGATAGGGCCCTGGGAGCTGTGTTGGCGCTGATGGTTCTGTAAAGTGACAGTTCCAAGTGTGCCTGTGACTTGGGTCGTGTGCTGACCTACGGGGACCCACCCTGGCTCACCCTGCGTTGTCCCGTTTACGCGCGGCTGCTCCTTGGAGCCGGGGCTGGCGGGCGTTCGGCTGTTGGGGCCACGTGGTAGTACAGGGGATGCAAAGCTGCAGGAAGTGGGGCCTGTGTGAGGTGTGGGGGGACAGGGAGAGGCATCAGCCGAGAGCAGAACGTGGCCCTCGCTGCTGTCGGCCCCGAGTGTGGCAGCAGGATGTGCCGGAGCCAAGAAAGTGACCGCGCTGTGAGGCCTTTGTGGACAGGCGGGCTGATGGGGTGTCAGGGTGCTGGCAGGGATGGAGGTGGCCTGCAGAGAGCGGAGCTTCCTGACCGGGGCTCTGACCGCGTGTCACGGGGCGTGTCTAGAGCTTGTGAAGGGTGCTGGATGGGGGTGCAGGCAGCTGCATCAGAAGCCCATTGCTTGGAGACAGACTGATACTTCCAGAACAAGAGGATGAGGCATCAGGCTTCTGCCCTGACCGATTTGTTTCGCTGTAAGTTGATCTAGTAGAGCTGGAATGTTAACTTGAACGTTGAACTACAAAAACGCTTTTTTCTTAGTAGCGAACCGGTGCCTCGTGCCCTTAAGAATCAGAACCCCGGCCAGGTCTGCACTGACATGGCCGGTGTGTCTCAGCAGTAGGGCATGCGTGCCCCGGGCCTCGCGGGTGGCTTACTGGCCTTTCTATTTACCATGTTGCTGCCAGAGGGACTTTGTATGGTCCCCAAGCACCACACTAACTTTTCTTCTTTGTCTCAAGAATGCCCCTGCTCCGTTTCTTTCCAGGTAAACTGTCTGACATTAAATCGACGTGGTCCTCGGGCCCCGCCTCCCACACGCAAGCCTCTCTGTCTCATGAACTGTGGAAGGTACCTAGAAACACTACTGCACCCACCAGGCCACCTCCAGGGCTAACCAATCCCAAGCCTTCCTCCACTTGGGGAGCCAGCCCCCTCGGTTGGACCAGCTCGTACTCCTCGGGTACGTGCCGTGCTCTTGTTCACGTGGGTTGCCTCCTGGAGGTGCCTCCCAGCCTGCTGCTTGACCTTAGGGACTGTACTGTCGTTTTGTCCAGAAGTTCCTCTCTAAAGACCGCAGGACCCTGGGAGGCCTGGGAGGGTGGGTACCAAGGGCCCCAGACAGGACAGTGTCTGGGCCGGGTGTTTTCAGCCTTAGCCCGGCTGTAGAAGCACGTTGCAGGCTCACTCTGGGCCAGGAGGTCCCCAGCCGTCCGGCTCCGATCGAGGGGCCTGGAGCACAAGAGTCTCGTCTTCCACTTTGATGTTTACCTCTCCCCAGCATTTCACTGAAACACTGAACTTTCTAGGCCAAAAGCAAACTACCCACGAGAGCACGCCTCCACCTGCCCTGTGAAGTGAGAATGGAGGCCCGCACTGCAGATTTAAGAGTCCGGGCTCGAACCAGAGACAGCCTGGGAGCCCTGCTTTGTTAACAAGTAGACTCTCTGGAGAGCGTCGATTCTGAGTAGGGGTACAGCGGAGGAGCCCAGAGCTTCTGGGCATTTTTCAGTCCCTGTCATTATACCTGCCCCCAGGGGTCTGCCGGGGCTGCAGTATTTAGATTTTTCTAGCCAAAAAGATGCTGTGGGTTTCCAAAGGTGAGAAAGGCAGGACACCGTGTGTGTGGCCGAGGGCCAGGAAGCTGCGTGCCGGCCGTGCCTCACTAACAGCGGTCCCCGGGCTTGGCAGGTTCCGCCTGGAGCACCGACACCTCGGGAAGGACCAGCAGCTGGCTCGTTCTTCGCAACCTCACGCCCCAGGTACATCCAGCGGCGGGGCGGGGAGAGCAGGGCCCCACTGCCTCCGTCCCCTCCATCTGCTGGGTGCCCCCTTCAGATCCACATGGGCAGCGTGTGCCCGGGGTCCTCTGGCGGTTTCCTGGCGAATGGTTGACTGTGTACATTTTTGAGGCTTAAACATCTGCGCACAGCTTGCACACTCGGGAGTGGTTGGTCTGTGCGGCCTGGTGGAGGCGCAGTTGAGCTCTGTTCGCATCCACCTCAAGGGCGGCCCGGGTCCCTGGTAGAGTAGTAGTGGTTGGGTCAATCGCCTCCAAAGGACACAGGCCACATACTCTGGTTTCAAGTCCTGGGCCCAGCGGGGAAAGAACTGTGAACAGCAAAAAAAAAATGAAGGGCTTCTTCCTCCCCCCTCTGCCTGCCTGCAGCTTTCCTTAAAACCACAGCAGTTTGGCCTGTGCTCCCCATTCTGGGCCACCCCTCTCTGGATGGGGAGCTGCCACACCGTGGCGCTCTGGTGAGGGGGCTGCTGTGGACCCCTCCTCAGGCCTCAGCTCACCAGACAAGACTGAGAACAGCCTGGCCAGGAACATGCCATGTGCTAGGCCCTGTAAGGGCAGGCGCCCTCTGGCGTGCGGCGCCCTTACTTGCCTCTCCCCCCGCAGATCGACGGCTCCACACTCCGCACTCTGTGTTTGCAACACGGGCCGCTCGCCACGTTCCACCTGAACCTGACACAAGGCAACGCCGTGGTCCGCTACAGCTCCAAGGAGGAGGCCGCCAAGGCCCAGAAGTCCCTGCACATGTGCGTCAGCTGCCCCTCGCTGCCTGGCTTTCTGTCGCAGGGGTGGCCCAGGCCGGGAAGGTCGCACTTCTAATTCTTCCGTAGAGACCGCAGCAGCTCACTCCCCCACCAGCAGTGTGCAGGGCTCCTTTCCTCTGCATGCTCAGCTTAGGGGTCGCTCATTGATTTGCATCTCCCTGATGAGCAGGGAGGTTGAACATCTCTGCCTGGTGGTCATCTGTGTGCCTTCTCTGGGAAAATAGATATCAGTTCCTCGACCATTTTTTAATCAAATTTTGTTTCCTCTTGAGTTTCGTGGGTTATTTCTATTTTTTGGATATTAGCCCCTATTGGTCAGAGGGCTCACAGACACTTTCTCCCACCCCTTCGGTGGCCTTCCCCTGTCGACGGTCTGCTCTGCTGCGCCGATACCATCTCATTGATGTCTGCTTCTGTTGCTTGTGCTTTCACTGTCACCTCCAAAGTCATTGCCAGACCAGTGTCGTAGCTCTTCCTTCCTTTGTTTGCTCCTAGGAGTTTTGCGATCTCACATCTCGTACCCAGGTCTTTCATCCGTCTCCTGGCAGCACCATCCTGCGGTGGTGACTATGGCTGTGTAATGCATCTTGAAATCGGGAAGTATGGAGCCTCCAGCTTTGTTCTTTCTTGGGTTGCTTTAGCTATTCAGGGTTAGTTGTGGATCCCCAGCAGTTCCGCACACCTTCCTTTTTCTTTGAAGAATGCCGTTGGCATTTGACGGAGATGGCATTGGATCTACAGAAGACTTTGGGTAGTGTGGACATTTCAACAATACGAATTCTCCTGATCCATGAGTATGGGATATCTCCATTTGTCTTCAGTGCCCTTCAACAAAGTCTTGTCGTTTTTCAGTGTACAGGTCTTCACTTCGGCTAAATTCACTGTGAAGCACTGTTTTTGATGCTACTGCGACTGGGATTTCTCCCCTTTTTTCAGATGTTTTGTTATTAGGTATAGAAACACACATGATTTCTGCAGGTGGTTTTTATATCCTGCATCTTTATTGAACTCATTGGTTATTTCCAACTGTGTTTTTGTTGAGTCTTTTGTGTTTTCGATACACACGACCATGTGGTCTGCAGAAATACCAATTTTCCTTCTTCCTTACAATCGGGATGCCTCTCATTTCTCCATCTTGCATGCGCGCTCTAGCCGACTTCTGTGCCGTGTTGGGTAGGTGACCAGAGTCAACACCCTGGTCTCGCTCCTGATCTTAGAGAAAAAGCTTTTACCTTTGCCATTGAGCACATCAGCCGTGGATTTGTAGCATGGCCTTTATTGTGTCAACGTAAGCCCTTCTCTACCCCAGTTGTTAGGGGTTTTATAATGAAAGGATGTTGTATTTTGTCAGACGCCTCTTCTGCATTTGTTAAGATGATTCAGTTTTGTTTGTCCTGCACATTCAGTGCATCACGTGCTGATCTGCGCGTGTTTGGCCCGCCCTTGCACCCCAGGGGTAGGTCCTACTTGATCATGACACATGACGTTGCAGTTAGTTTACGAATGTATTTTTTAAATGTTTGCATCTGTGTCTGTTGTGGGAAAGGTCAAGAAGGATATGTGTTCATTCTCTAAATGCTCGGGGGAATTCAGCAGGGAAACCGTCTGGCCTGGGCTTTTCCGTGCTGGGGGGGCTTTCATCACTGATCCAGTCTCCTGGGCTTTACTGGTCTCTTCGGATTTTCTTCTTTGTGACTCGGTCTCGGAGTCGCCTGTCTGGAGGAACATGTTCACTGGTTGGCACATCTCTAGTAGTCCCAGCATCCTATGCGCTGCTCTGGTGTCCATTGTGAGGCCTCCTCTTTAACTTCTGGTCTTGAATCTTCTTTCCTTTTTTTCTTAGTCTAAAGGTTTGTCAGTTTGATTTTTTTCAAAAACCAGTTCTTGGTGCTCCCTGGTCTAGTGGGTCCGGAGCAGGGTCTAAACATCCCAGGGCTCACGATCTGGGGCCGGGGATCCACCAGTGCGAGCAGTCAGTTAAATAAGTGAATGCTCCCCGTCCCCTTCCCTCCTGCCCCTGCTCCCCTCACTCCTGCTGCGCCTTTCCTAAAAACAAACGGTTCTTAGTCCCGTTGCTGTCCTGCCCTTCCAGGTGTGTTCTGGGAAACACTACCATCCTGGCCGAGTTCGCTGGTGAAGAAGAAGTGAATCGCTTCCTAGCCCAAGGCCAAGCACTGCCGCCCACCTCCAGCTGGCAGTCCAGCACCGGGACTGGCCAGACGCGGCTGGGTGCCTCAGGCAGCTCCCACGGCCTGGTGCGCGGTGACGCCGGCCACTGGAACGCCCCCTGCCTGGCCGGCAAAGGGAGCAGCGACCTGCTGTGGGGTGGGGTCCCCCAGTACTCGAGCAGCCTGTGGGGCCCACCCAGCACCGATGACGGCAGGGTAATCGGAAGTCCCACCCCGCTGAACACTCTGCTGCCTGGAGACCTTCTCAGTGGGGAGTCCATCTAGGCCCAGGCCGCCGCTGTCAGCACTGGGGGAAGAAGCGGGCCTCCCGGTCCAGGCCGCCGAGGGCCCGCGCGACCCGCAGCCGGCAGCCCTTTGGAGTACCTCTGTCCCCTACCGGAGACGGACCTTGGCCGCAGTCCTTGCGAACTGTTCCCGAGACAGTGCGGGCTGCTCTTGGTCAGTGTCACGTGCTAATGACAGGATGTTTCTCATAGCTTTTTATTTTGTGTTGTCTTACATTTGTATGTGTGTTGTCATTTTGATTTTTTAAGTATAAAAGCTGCTTAGAATAGTTCTATCATGAAGGGCACTTTTCAGATTGTGGGCTGGAAAGGGTTATTTTATCAGGGGGTGGGAGGGAGGGAGACGAGAAGCCTATTTAAGACGAGCCTGTGACGATTATGCACATTACCAGAGGCGCCCGTAGTCAGGGGACGGAGGTCACCACTGGTACAGAGGAGTGTCTGCGACCTGTTCTCTCTTCCCACGGAGCGCCTATGCACATTACCCTTGTTTCATTACTTTTCCATGTCATTTTTTTATCCCAAAAAATATTTTTTAAAAGTTTAAAAAAAAAAAGACATATCAAACATGCAAATACTTGAATCCAGCAGGCCAATAATGAAATGTGAACACTCTCTAAGTCTCATCACACTTCCAGGTTGACATCAGTACGCAGAAACAGGCTCTAGGAAAAATTTCTAAGTTCATAGCCTCTGTGTGTGCGTGTGCGTGCGTGTGCATGAGCGCACACCTGTTGTGTGTACGTGTGTGTGCACACCTGTGTTGTATGTGTGTGAGCGTGAGCGCACACCTGTGTTGTGTGCCAGAGTGAGAGAGGAGGTAACTGTGGGTTTTCCCTTTTATTCAGTATATGCTTTTTATTTTTTGGCATTGGTCAAATGTTTGTTATTATTAGCTTCTAACTTTGCACTGAGTGTCCCCGCCCTTCCTTTAGCTAATCCTATACAGCAGAGAATTTATAGGACAGGGCCGGCGACAATTCACGTGTAAATGTTTACTCAAGGACTCTGTTACTGCGTTTAAAGATTACAGTGTATATCTCTGGAGAAATAATATGTACACCTACCTTTAGCAGCTTTTTATCGTGGACTAATGCAAGAAGAACTATTACCAGAGTGTTGGACCATTTCCCATTTGGAACATAAAGAGAAGAGGAAGAACTGGTCGAGCTGTGGCCATAGACGCTTGTGCAGGGTGCACGGTTCCCGGGAGGCGCGGAGACGAGCACTTGCCACGCAGGTGGTGACTCTCGGAGGGGCCCGCGCGGGCTCCTGCCTGTTTACACACCTTTTTCTCCTTCGGACTTTAAAATAAAAAATTTTAAAAAGGAATTAAAAAAAAAAAAAAAAAAAAAAACTTTCGTCGTGAAGAAACCTATTTTCAGAACGCAGATCCGCTACTTCAGAGCTCTGGGATTGAACAGTGTTGTCCCCTCCGGCCATCGTCATGGGTGTCGATTGTCCCCCTTCGTCGCGGTGACGCGGCGTCGTGGTCACTGTCTTGCACATGGGATGTCTCTCAGGAAAGCCAGGGTTCCCGAGGGGCAGCGCCACACCATTTCATGTATTTTTAAACCCAACTCCTAGCACTGAAGATGTTATTTAAAAAAAACAAAAAAAGAAAAAAAGAAAAAAGAGGGAAAAAAACACAAAGAAGAAAAATACCTAATCTCTAATGTGTAGCAGTTACATATTTACCAAATAATGGACTCAAAAGAAATAGATGTTTGAAGAGTGCTTTATATATTAAAAATTGCTTTATGTTTTAAAAATGATCAATGTTTTGATTGTTTTGCAAGAAAGAAAGACAATGGAGTAACATACCCTCAAGTATGTTTAAAAAATATATGAACATTGTGCTCCCTGCCTGCTTGATCAGGAAACTTGTGCATTACTTTTTTTTAATTAGCTTTTTAATGGTTTTATCAAAAGGAAAAAAAACAAGCAAAAAAATTGAAAAAACAGAAAAAAAGGTTTTTTTTTAAAAAAAAAAAAAAGACAAACAGGTCCTGCAGAACTTGCAGAACAACAAAAGCTGGTTTTCTAGCGGATCATGAACTATGCACAGACCGGGGTGGAGACTCGAGTTTTGAGCAGTGTGTTTAGCAGCCGTCCTCAGAGTGGCCGCATCTCGTTGCCCCGCGCGGCGTGTCTGCTGCACGCGTCCTGTGTCCCTACAGCTTCCTGCCTGCCGCGTGCGTCGAGTTAGAAAAACGCCTGGTTTTTAAAATTGGGGATGGAGGGTAAAGAATCTTTTGGTTTTCGTTGGGGTTTTGTTTTTCGACCTTTCATTTTGGATTAAAGATGTCTGTAACTCTGAGACTTAAAAACCAAGTTTGTGGCTTTTAATGTTTTCCTCATAGAATGTGATTGCTGAAGAACACGCACCGAAAGTTGCTTTCAGAAGTACAGCGCTTTGTTGAATCTTAATAAATGCAATTTTTTTCTTGGCTGTTCAGATACACGTGGTTTTTATTTTCCAAGAGGGGTTGCGTCCGTGCTCGGCGCGCACGTGTTGGGAGAGACGCCCGCGCGCCTGGCTCCCTGGCGCTGTGGGCGCACCTGTAACTGGGGAAACTCCAGCTCCGGCTGCTCGGCTTACAGCGCCATCCTGTCTGGTGGTTTTGCCGCTGACCATTAAATCTGAATCGTCACCGTCAGCGCTGGCTGCTCCATCCCTAACCAGGACCTGCTGGACGGCGGGAGGACACGGCCAGGGTCCATCTACTTGAGTCCCAGCTGGGGACCACACTGCCCACATTGGGCATGAAAAGTACTGTGAGAAGAGGGTAAGGAAGGTCCTGCATTTTCTAGACACTGGCCCACTCTGCAGGCACCGCTGGACGGCACAGCATTTTCCCATGTCTCAGGCGGCATTGGAAGTCACCCTACAAGGACCGTAGATCCGCAGCAGTGCCCATCTCATCGGTCTCACAAGGGCCATCGGTTGAAGAAATGCCATCTTGATCAGAAACTTGAAGCACAAACATCCTTTTCGGGGCTCCACCCTCCAGTGGGCACCCGCGGTCTATTGCGCATAGGGCCCAGCGTGGCCCTGCCCACAAGGCGGTGGACTCTTGGCTCCAGCAGCAGGCCACCGACGACAGACATGCAGAGGAGCCAGGCTCACAGTGGACAAGTGCCCTTAACACCCGAAACTGTACAAACCTGGAGGCGCCTCCCACCCCACCTTACCCCGCAGCACTGCGGCCACACCAGCCAGTGTCAGGGCTGCGGAGAGCAGAGCAGTAGTGCCTGCCACTGGGAGAACACATCCATGCCTACAGGTGGCCATAACCTTGGTGGGCTCCGTGGAGGAGGTTGCCTTGCCCTGAACCTGGAGGCTGATGGGATTGTGACAGGTGGAGACAATATATGTTGAGACCTGGAGAGACTGCCTTCACAGACTGGAGGTGTGCGGCCGGTGGGGATCCTGGAGCCCCCAGGTCAGGAGGAGCCTGCAGTGTGGACCCAGGAAGCCGCGCGTTTCATTAACTGTTCCACTCCGGTGACCCCACGGGAGAATGAGCCAGAAGGCAGGTGCTTGGAGTGGTGCAGGACGTGCAGAGAAAGGATGCCAGGGAGAGGACAGACCAGAGAAGAGACCAGTGTTGACTGTGCCCAAGGCCAGCTGGCTGCGTGCTGGGAAGAGGGAGGCCATGCGGGTGCCTCTGGAGCAGGTGGGAAAGCAGGTGGGACTGAGGGCGGGAACGTGCAATCAGCTTCCTAGCGCAGTGCACAGGTCCCCCCACAGACACAGAGCTGACATGTTGCTTGTGGGGATGCCCCCAAGGAGCAGCCCACTGGCTCCCGGCGCCGACCCCCAAAGCAGGTCTCCCAGCGCCCCGAGTGGGCAGCGCTGCCGGAGGCCTGTGGGACAGCCCGGAAGCAGCAGACGGTGGCCCTGGTTGCTGGTCCGCTGGCACACTGCCACGTGGCCTGGAGGCCAGGCAGCCACAGTGCCGTCCAGCAGCCACGGTCCAGTCCGGAAGCCATGGCGCAAGTAAGCTCGTCAGGCACATCCCGGTCGGCCGCACCCCGGGAAGAACAAGGCCCAGCAGTCGGTCTCGTGCGGCAATTACACATCACTTCCGTTGCCATGAAGAAAGCTGCTCTGCCAGTCATGGTGCGGAGTCTCATCTGCTGCAAGTGACCCCAGGGTGGGCTCGGGCAGCACTGCCGGCCTCGGGTGCCATCGTGGGGGGAGCATGGCAAACAGTTAGCTGGAGGACCAAGGCCAAACAGCGTGCCGGGCACCGCGCCCACAGGACAGGACCGTCAGACTGCAGTGCAGCCCAGTGGGAGGCCCTGCGTCCAACTGCGGCCCCTGCACGGGACTGTCGCAGCCAGGCCACAGAAGCACCCTGGCAGGGTCTTCACGTGGGGGCAGCTCCTTGCTCTGTAGCTGGGAGGCCACTTACTGAAGCGGCTCAGTGAGTCCCAGCTGATGGCGGTGCCAGGCCAGCCCGGACGTGGTCCGTGTACAGCTCCCCAGAAGTGCTCGGGGCAGAGGCCAGCGTCTAGATGGGTTTGCCCGGGAGGTCAGTCTCCGGCTCTCGGGACCGCCAGCCGCCCCCAGGATTCACGGCGATCGGCCAGGACAAGCCCAGGAACCCCGCTGTCGGGCACCAAGGGCCGCACCCACCACAGGCGTCAGGGGCGGGCAGCACCTGCCCACTGGAGCAGGTCCACGGGTGGCCCTCACTAAGGGACTCGGGGTGAGCACGGGCCCAGCCGGGGCTGCTGATGACAGACGCACCCCCACTGCCTCACCAGGATCCCCTCTTCCAGGCTCCCCTCCAGGATGAAGGACAGTGGGTTTGTCACCAAGTTCCCAACCGTACCCCCAGCAGGGCCGTTCCCCCAGCTCCTGCAAACTCCCGCGACAGCCCAGTCCCCTCCGTCATGGCATCCCACAGCTCCCCAAACTCAGCCCCTCCCGCCCCTGCTTCTCCTGCACGGCAGGCCCCGCCCTCCCCGGCAGCAGCCACCGTTAGCCCGGGGCCCGCCGCGTGGTCTCGCCACGCCACGCTCTCGCAGACCGGCCGGCAGAGGGAGCCCTGCGTGGCGTTAGCTCCGCGGCGCCTGTGGTGTGTGCTGGCAGCTGCGTACTGCCCAGGGGAGGCACCTCCTGGGTGGGCCCAGCCTGGCAAGGTGACAGAGCTGCAGAGCTGAAGGGAACACACAGGAAGGAGCAGACGCAGGAGGCAGTGCGCTGGAGCAAGCAGACAAGGTGGGTGGTGAGCACAGGTCCCCGGGGGGGCAAGCCCATTTTGTAAAACATGTTTAATCTGAATAAATAAATAGAGTCCAGGGCAGGGTACGGCAGGGTCCCCAAGGGTGCCTCCGCCCTGCTGGCCCAGCCCCCACTCCAACTTGGGATAAGCTAGAGTCCCATCACCCTCCCCATGTCCCAGCAGGAGCACCCAGGGGGACCAGCGTGGCCTCTGGTGGCATCAGTGCCCACAGGGCCATGGGCACTGTGGGCGACTCGGGGTGCAGGCAGCGCTGGCGAGCAGTCCCTGTCCTACCAGGTGTCCTCTTCGTCTGTAAGTGGAGCCGGGGGGGCAGGGGGGCCCTCGGTCCTACCAACCCTGTCAGCAAAGGGAGTGGGGGTCACCGCGGGAGGCCAAGCACCCCAGCGTTGTCACTCCAGCCCCACAGAGGCGAGACACCCGGCAGCCGCCCTCGGGGACTGCATCCAGGCCTCAAAGTCAAAGGAGGCTCTGGGGGGCAGCTCCATCTGTGGATTCCCGCTGCCCAGGAAGGACCCTGGCATCAGACCTCAGACCCCAGCCGCCCATGACCAGGGCGTGGGATGTGCCATGTCTGCCTGTCTCTGGGCAGCGGGAGGGCATCTGAACGAGGCCTCTCCCTCCCTTAACCACAGGCGCCGAGGGGAAGGGCTGAGGTGGGGGCCCAGGAAGCAGCCCCACCCCACCCAGAACTGTTCTGGAAGGGCCGGGAGGGGGAGGATGGGGAAGGGCCCACCACATGACTTATAAAGAAGAGGAGGGCAGAGAGGAGCCCACCCTTCGACCCACCCCTACAAGCAGATCTTTCGTTTCTGTATTTTTCCTCTCACCAAACTTAACCATTTTCCTTCTCCCCTAAAGGAGGGAGAGGTGGGGAAAGTGGGCAGGGCATCCAGAGGTGGAGGCCCCAGCTCCGCCAGACCCCAGCCCTCAAGGCTCCTCACCGGCTCTCCTTCCCTTCGTAGACCGAGTGAAGCTTGTTGATTAGGAAGATTTTGTCCTCCCCTTCCTAGAAGGGGCAGAACACAAGGGTTAAGAGAAGCTGTCCATCTGTCTGGCCACAACTCTCCTGCCCCAGGCCGCACCCAGGGCGCTCACAAGTATTCTACGTCACAGGCACGAAAGTGCAGAGGCCAGCTCACGAGCCGGGCGGTGGGCAAACTCGTAGAGCTGAGCTTCCTAGTGGCCGAGGCGCAAAGTGTCCACAGCACAGTGAGAGCCACAGGGCCAGCCCGACTCAACTGACAACTGTCCCCGCCACTGAACTCAGTCTGCCCTAGGCAACTTTTCTCTAGGACTTCCAACTCAGACACCTCCCTGTTCAAGGTCATCCGATTAATCCTGGTACCTCCATCCTCTTTTGCCACCTAACTGGGCAAAGGCACAGGTCCCAGGAGGAGGACATGGATGGATATCTTTGGAGCCGGTGCTGGCCAACCCAGGGCTGAACGTGACAAGCACAGAAATCTTTGAGCCCAGAACCCGGCCCAGGCAAACGCCTGGAGGATTTCAGTGGCCCTCAACCCCAGGTCCTTTCGCTCTTCAAAAGACCAAGTGTTTTGGGTGCGTGTTGGGGGCACCTGGGACCCTGGCCGCCCAGGAGTGCGGCTCAGCGGCTCAGGCTATGAGGGGGACGGGACGTCCCTCGCGTCTCGGTCACCAGACAGGGAGCTGGGGCTGAGCAGACCCCGTCCGCCTGGGGTAGTCCTCGGCTCCTGCAGCACCCACCCAGGGGACCAGCAGCCCGGGAGCCGGCCTGATAGGAGGTCTGGCAGAGCAGAGCAGGGTCACCGTGCTGAGACACAGGACGGGGTGGCGCCCAGGGCGGGGCGGGGGCGTCTGTGGAGGGGGTCCCACCACCGGCCCACCGTCCTCTCACCCTTCAGGACAAACCGCATCACGGTTTTTCAATGATGCTTTTTCAATCCCCACCAGCCTTCAGCCCGACTCCACTTGTTGGTAAAACAAGGGATGACAGGGGTTCCCCGACTCCAAAACGCTGCTCACGGCGGGGGCCCTGGCCCTGGCCCAGTCCCCAAGCCCGCCCAGCCGCACCGGGCTCACCACCGCGGCCCTCATGGGTCCCCGGCATCGGGCCGACGCCTTCCTACCACCCAGGGTCCCCGCGGTGGCCGGGCACTCACATGGCTTATCTGCTCCTTGAGGAGACAGATGACAGTCCGCTGGCCATTCACCACCTGGATGTTGAGGTAGATGACTGCTCTGGGGACCGCAGACAGTCAGGTCAGCGGGCGCCAGGAGGGCAGGGCGCCCAACCTGTCCCCCGCCCCCGCCTGCGCTCACAGAAGCAGGGCCGCCACCAGGTAGACGGCGAAGGTGTTCTCCACCAGGTGGCGGTGGAGCCAGGGCAGCCAGGCCAGGCGGGGGCCCGCCTGCTCCAGCTGGCGCACCCACAGCCTGCCCGCCTCGTACATGGTGTCCAGGGTCCGGAAGGGGCCGCACGTGCTGGAGGGCTTCACCCTGGGGAGGAGGCCGTGAGCCCCCGCCCCCGCCCCGCCCCGCGCCCGC